>CAKAOH010011771.1:0-31222 GCA_916701665.1 Sebastiscus tertius | reverse complement strand
TAACTTGTATTTGTACTCGGTCTGAAAAAAAGTGGTATCGGTGCATCCCTACAATACATGAAGTTTGGTGACCTCATCATACTCCCACCTAACGTCAACTAGGCAAGAGGTCTAATTACTGAAAAATACCCTGAACCACCTCCTCACATATACAGCAAAGTCTATCATACATCTAAATATGCATGGCGCAAAACAATCTCAAAATAAAGCAACAACTGGCCAGGAGTTGTTTGATATGAGTTTGACAAATTTGTAGACGTAGCCGTCAGTTTAGATGGAGAACTGGTCATGTGTTCTTAATCTCCTGCATGCATTCGTTTTAATGGCATTTTCGCCTAATTGAAGGACACAACAGCAGAATAGCTGAATGCACCGAGGATATGACATTCAACAAAGGTCACAAGCTGGATTCAAACCTGTGACATTTTGAGTTTACGGTATGTGTCTTGGCCCGTTAACCGCCAGGACGTTTGTTTCTCCTTGCTTGTTGACCTGAACAGCAAAAAAACACAGCGAGTCAGGGTCGGTTCAGGGTTCTCATCATAAATGTGTAATATGCAATCACCCTGTTTTCCCGATACAAGGCTGTATTGTCTGAGGGTAAGCTGCGCTGACAGAAGAAAGAGCCGGTGGATACAGCGTTGATGAAACATTCCCGACTGCAGCATAGAAGAGCGAGAGTGGACGCCCCGCTATAAATAACCAATGCTACACACCTTGCGGCCATGTTGAGTGGATGAGATTTCACACATAATCAATAAGTCAAATACGTGGCAGTTTGCCTTCAGCTCTCACACATTCCCCCCCGTTCCTCCATTCATCCCGCCTTGTTTCTGGTTACCTTACTCTGCAGCTGTCAAAGAAACAATTTCTGCTTTCGCTTCTGTGTGTGTGTTTCTGTCAATTCTTCTGTTCAGTTTAATTCAGTATAGCAGGAACGAAAGTATAAACAACATTGTGAGAGAAGCCAGATAAGAATCTTTTCATATTCTCTCTCCATCCTTGCTTTTTTTGCCAAATAATTAGGCCAATGTTAGTTTTTTAACATAATTTAAAAGGCTTCTTTTTAACCACAGCAACGTTAAAACATATGTTATGTATTTATTTCAGGTTTAGTTGGAAAGCTTTGGTCCCATGATGATAAATGCTGCTCAGAGATGTTCCTCCCTGCCAAAAATAGATCTCTTCAGGAGCCACTCAATCAATTTCAAAAACTTTTATTGATGGAGCACCTCTGTCTGTTTGTTTCTGTTTGTTTCTGTTTGTTTCTGTTTGTTTCTGTCTCTACGTCCCTTTCACTTCCACCTTGGTCTTTCCCTACTGTAATGGTCCTGACAGGCTGAATTGACACACTTCTCCTCTATTTTAGTAGCAACTGTCCTCGTTTTGGTCCCAGCTTTACCTCTAGTATAAATATTTAGGTTATTTTTCCTCTTAATATTGAGAGAAAGACAAATTGTATCTTTACGACAAGGGATGGGGCATTTTTCTTGTTCAGTTTTTGCTTCCATTCACTTAACTTTAGTCCGAACCTTTTCTAAATGCATGATCAAACATATTGATATTTTGCAGAACGCCTCTGGCGTCTTTACCACAGACAGTGGATTATTTCAAATATTTGAATCATGCATTGTTTACATCCATGTATGCTAGCAGTCTTCTTTGTTGGCGCATTGCTATATTTTCTTTATTCTATATATTCTATATTTCTTGGCACATTACCGGCACCAACTTGTCGGTCAGGTGAACAGTTGGAAACTGGCGGCAGGAATGTGTATCGTGTCGCCTGCGTGCTTGTGCATGCATGTCCATCCTTATATGAGTGCGTGATACAAACAAAATTTTATTCCACTGTAATGGTGCAAATTCAAATTAGCAATTAAGCAAATTGCTAAAATCAATTGATGTGCAGTCAACCTGGGATTTTTGAGGCCACTGGCGGTCTGGGACCAGTGCTCACTTTGTGCAGCCTTGACTGTAAAAGATTTTGCCATTATCCGACTTTGCGTTAACAAACTTAAACAAAGCAAATATCCACTATTTTGATTGACGTTTGTTTGATGGAACTCTCACTCTGGTTACATAATTGTTCAACTCTAAAAAATTGTGGAAAGGTAGGCTGTTTTTCTGCAGCACTTCATTAATAATGTGAGCAAAGCTGCATCAAAACACCAACATCACATCTATAAACATTATCTGTTTACAATTTGATATCGCTGCTTATTCGGGGAGACCGCAAGAGGTAGTGTCCTGTTTCCTTTATCACCTGTCAACAAACATCTTCTACCAGTAGCAAGTCATTTTGTGTCAATTGTCCACACTTCCTTCTCTATAATGGTCACCAACTGGTTCCAGCGTGTTTCTTTTTCTGGACTCACTCGCTCCCAGAATCACTCGCAGGGGAGCGGGCAAGCTTCACTTCATGCCCTAGTTGTGACTTGTGTTTTGGGGGGAAAAGTGGGTTAAATTAACATACTCTTTGGTTTATGGCTGTACTAACACTTCAAAGACCTAGTTCATTTTATTATTGACAGGATGGACAAATAAACAACATTTCCATATGTATTTATATGAAATCTAATCAGAATATTGTATTAGAGTCAATGCAGGGCTTAATGGAGTCAGATATTTTACCCCTTGGTGCGATGGCCAAGTCCTTAATGTGACAGCCTCCCACTGCTGAATGAGGTCGCTGTATTCATTGAAGATACTGGGAAGCTCTGTGTTTGTGTGTGTGTGAGTGTGTGTGCGCAAATGTACTCGGGGCAGAGGGGTTTGGGGTGATTATAAAACACCCCCCCCCCACCCTGAACTATGGGTCTGTTTCCATGGTGAAGTTGAGAGTGCTCTCAAGAAGTGGCTCCATCCCGTAATAAAGGATGGTGGGCTCGTTGCCCGACATGGCAGTGATGATGATGATGATGGGCCCTTTTCTCCCTGCGGCTCATTTCCATGGCAATGGGTGAATGAGGTTTTGGTAAGAGAGGTGGGGAGGGGGGCGGTGGTAGGAGGGTAAGTGATGCACATGAAATCCAATTTTTCTTTCTTCTTTTTGAATATGTAACAATTTGACAAAACAGCTGTCAGCCTCTATAATAAAAATCATAATCACAATAGACTTTATAGAGTGCTGCAGGGATGATGTATTTTTGTCAGCCAACCAGGAAGTTAGCATCGCCCTGGTTCCCTCGACAAAAAGATAATGGGATTTTTCCATTGGGTTTTGGATTATTGCTGAAAATAAGCTCTGTGGCAAACAAACGTTTATAAAACTTACATGTTTTGTTCAGCAAGATAATCTCCACAAATGAACACCACTTTTATGATTTTTGAAGCGTAAATGCAATCGGCAGAAATAAAAAGCTAACGTTAGGCTATAAACTAACTACACCATGGTCGGGGTGTAAGAAAATATCGGAAATATCGAGTATTGCGATATTAGGTTTTGTGATGCTGTATCGATTCTCAAAAAATAAAAATCCCATGGTTCTGATTGCATGAAAAAGTTTACTTTTTGGGATTTTATGCATATGGCGGTGTGTTCTTTATAGTATGAGAGAGGTTTTTTTTTTAAACTTTTTTATGTAGCCTTTAATTAATGAGTTTTGTCCCATTGAGATCAAATATCCCTTTTACAACGAAGACCGGGCCAACTATTAGATTTAAAAAATCGCAATATATCACCTTGCTTACAATATCGCAATATATCACAATATATTGAATTGTTTCCCCTGTATCATGATACGTATTGAATTGCCAGATTCTTGCCAATACACAGCCCTACACCACGGCCCCATGAACGTGAGTATAAATACAGAGGCTGTAAAGGCGGACGAGTCGGCGTGATGACGTTTAGTAGTCTCATTTAGCCACTTGTTAGCAACCGCTTTTTTAAAGACATATAAAAGCTTCAAAATTCACAAGTGGGATATTTACTGACGTATTTTATATCGTAGAACAAAATGATAAAATCTCTTAAGCTTGTGTTAACCACAGACCTTATTTCAGGCTTCAAACTAAAAACCCATTCAAAAAACCCATTGACTTCCAGACGAGGGAACAGAAAGTGCTAAAATGCTAACTCATTTCCAGGTTTAAGGACTCACTCCTGTAACTCTATATTCTTCAAGCAGGAGTTTACAAAGTGATTTAACTATCAAAATAAAAGCAAAGCTCATAAATGACGTTCAAGTCAATTAAAGTCAATTTTATTTATATAGCCCAATTTCACAAATTTTTCTCAGTGGGTTTGAAGGCATCACAAGATGGATAGAGGGCAAATTTTAATTATTAGGATGAAAGATGTCATTATCAACATTATTCTTTGAAAATGAGTTTTAATAAGTGGTGTAAAAGGATGTTGAGTGGTCTCTCTAGCCTCCTCACAGTGAGTGGCTTTCCTTGTACCCTGCTGTCTGGCTAAAGGAGCTCAGTCTTGTTCACACTTTAAAAGGGCTAAATTATGGATGTTTCATCACTGTGGTTATATAAATGACCTCTGCTGCTCGCTGGCTTTTACACGCACGTACACACACACACGCACACAGTTCCCTCTCCTCCCCCTGTCTGCCTCTCCATCACAGTCTCTTAGATGACTGTACATTGTGTTCTGGGGATTTCCTCTTCAGCAAAACGGGAAGGGGTCTCTCTCTCTCTGGACAACACAGTATTTCCATACAGTAGTTTAAACTACTTAAAGATCAGACATATCTTAGCTAATGTGTTTGAGATGAAAAAGAGACAATACACCTAAATGACACAAGGCTTAAAGGACCAGAGTGTAACATTTAGGAGGATCTATTCTATCTATCACCTGAAAATAAGAGTGATTATGTTTTCGTTGCCTTAGAATGAACCGTTTATACCTACATAGGGAGCGGGTCCTCTTTACGGAGTCCGTCATGTTTTCTACAGTAGCCCAGAATGGACAAACCAAACACTGTTAACTTTTCTTGATTGGGCCGGAGTCGATAGCGTTAATTGCTCCCGTCGCCGCCGCTCTCTCTCTCTTGCTTCACCACTCACTTCCCACGTAAACACACACTCTATGCACTGGCTCTACTCCAACTGACTCTACAGAGGGTTGAGGGTTGCAATCTCCTCACCTCACAGCTAGATACTGCCAGATCCTGCACACTGGACCTTTAAATTTGACTGGCTGCTAAAGATTTCGTTTGTCTTCTTGGGAAGTAACCATCAAATGAGGCACTTAATTTGCCGATTAGTAGCTGACCTAGCCAGGATAGCTGCGTCATACTTCTAGTCTTCATGCTAAGCTAGGCTAACAACATCCTGACTCCAGTTCTGTACTTAATAAACAGACATGAGATTGATATTGATTGATCTTCTCATCTCACTCTCGGAAAGAAAGCAACTAAAAGTATTTCTCAAAAGGTTGAACTTTGTTAAGTTAGTTGTTATATTGAGTGCTGTAATGGTAAATAAAAGAGAGTAAATAGTGAATGGCACACAGGTGGTGGTCATCGTCATAAGGTAAACATCCAATTGAACAAGATGAACGTTTCATATGATATACATTTAAAGGAACCGTGTGTAGCATGCAAGTTTAGCCATCAGTAATTAATGTTATTACACCTGTGCCCTTTCTGCTACGACATCTCAAAATGTCTGCTGTGAAAAAGGTGCATTCATTTTAACAATTGGACAGGATGGACAGACAGGATGTGCCTGCCTTGAATGTTACAATATTAGACTCTTGTTAATCCAACTGAAATTAAATAAAAACACATAAAAATAAACCAGTTCTGCGACACAATGTCAAATATATTTGCATTTACACACAATTACTTTTCCGAGGGCAAAAGGAGAAGCATGAATGAAATAATTTATTAGGGTGAAGCGAAGTACTGAGGGAAAGCAGTCATCAGAATTTTCTTGAGGATGTTCCAATTAACAAGCGTGGTAATTGTAAATTGAGCTGTGTGGGGCGTTTTGGAGAAGCTTAATTTGTATAAATACGTCTTGTATATGCATGTAAAGGTCAGATCGAATAATTACTATTTGTGTCAGTGCCTTCTCTTTTTTACTGTGTTTCTGTCTTTATTAATCTCTCTTTATGTCTGTACTTTAACTCTTATTCTTTTAAATCATGAATATACATATGCCTACTGGTTCAGTAGAAGTCTTACATTGTCTTTAAATTACCAAAGTCAAGTAATGTAAATGTCTTACATGTAGTTAAATCAGGCTGCTCTCATACACCGTTCGTAGCTATACATCTGAAAAGTAATGCACCAGTGAAGTATAAAGTATGACAAACTCTGCGTAGGGAGGATTTCGGAGTGGATTAGTAGGTTGAAACACACCGGACTTTACTACAGGAGGCCGCATCCAGTGTGAACTGATTGATTGAATTGATTGACGTTGATTTATTTGTCACATAACTTCCGTGCTTAAGTTCCGCCACTTCCAAAGTTGTTTTAACCCAAACCATGACCTTTTCCTAAACCTAACCAAGTAGTTTTGTTGCCTAAACCTAACTAAGTAGTAACCTATGAAGATGGAAGTTTATTTTGAAAAGACTTTATACGATATCATACGAAGCGTTGTATGAAGATACGTTGGGTTAAATATATGTTGCTCCATCTCAAGGTCCATGTTGTAGCTCTTCTGGAGCTTTCAATCATATTGTGTGATCTTCATCAACAGGTTTAATAATGTTTTGAATTTTGTTTTTAAGTATGTGGAATGAGTTGTATGAAAAATGTCTTCAGAAGCCTTAAAAAGCCAGGTTTTAGTATTAGGTGATCGTCTTGAATCTGAGTATTACTCTCTCTCTCTCTTTCTCAGATGCTCCTGATGGCGGCATAAGGGGTCCGGGTGGTGCTGCATCAATCAACGATGACCTGGACATCTTTGGACCAATGGTCTCCAACCCTCTCCCCTCTTCCAACAACACACAGCAGGTAATACACACACACACACACACGCACACACAGAGTCGCAGGCTTTCATCATATGCTTATCACCACAGGCAGGCTGCAACACGGGGAGTCTGCGGAGACTCCCATGATGCAAACACACAGGCATATTCACAAACACGCCATCGCCCTCATACGTGCAGAGACAACCTCTCTGAGGATCATATCAAAGCAAACTGTCGTAGACTCTCCTTTATAGAATTAATTTGACCAATGTCCTTCAAAGAGAGAGAGAGAGTGTGAGGCTATCTGACAGAAAGAGGAATAATGGCAAACTGCAACAATGAAGAGAGCAGCTGGGAGTTGTAGATGTTCTAATAGTACTTTTATTTTTAGAATATAGCAATAATAATGTTTTACTTCTTTAAGGTAACCTTTCCAATCTATGTAGTGGAGTCAGATTAAAATATGCAACCTAAATATAGAATTTAAATCAGTTTTAAACCTGCTATCTACATGTAGTTTTAACCCAAATAACACATGGGTAAACTGTGTTGGGATATATGGGGAAAGATTACACACACAAAATACTTTCATGTGTACATTTGGTGTAGTAATACTGTGAGAGAAGGAATAAGACAAACAAGGAGAGGTGAAGATAAGTTTTAAAAAAGGAAAAAAGGAGGTAGGCCTGGTAGAAATGGAGGGAGAGAGTGTGAGAATAAAACGATGGGAGTTATGGCTGAAAGATTAATAATTCGCAATTGGAAAGTGCAATTTTCAGATCGAGATGGCCAGGATTTTAATTAAATCTTACATTATTAACAAGCTTTAAGAGGTGGAAGCTTTAATTGCCGACCCACAATTTTGCAGGATTAAAATGACAGCTGTTACCAAACTGTAAAAAAAAAATATGTGGCTGTGGTCTGGAGGTTTATGTGCGTTGTGCATACTGGTATTAATTGCAGCCAAAGATGGTTTTGTGGAGGAAGAAGCACCACTGTAACATTTTAAAAAGAGTTTTTCTCTAAGTAAACTATCTTAACTGCTTGCCGTGCCTCATTTTCAGACATCTAGCTTGCCAGTAAGTGATTGTAAATTACTAAAAACTGGTGGAAAATGAATAGTATTCGGAACGTCAGCCTGGCAGCTCGAGTGCAGAGCTTTCAGCAGCATTTTATGGGTCTAACTGTCCGTGTATTCATCCTGAACCTTTTAGTACGGGTTGTCCGATGCGGTATGTGACTTTCTTTGGTTAGGTATGGCCTGCAAACCAAATTAATAATATTTATAGTTTTTTAAATTAGGCCTACGTCTTAAAAAAATGGCATGGTTGGCCCTAAAATAAGTTCTTCAATTAGGTAAAATATCAACGGAAACAGCGTAATATCAATACGGAAACATGTCACAAACCTCACAAACGTATCTTACAAAACAACACACCGGTCTCCTGGTTGAAAGTCGTGTGTTTGTTGGGCCCATCCACCTCCCCTCTTGCCCGCCATAAGCGCTCTTTCTCCCTTTTTATTCTACGTCACAAGCTCTGAGCGTAGCATATTCACGTGGATGCGTTCACATTGCAGTCAGTACAGACTACATGGAAAATGACACGCCTAAAGCAAGAACGGTGTTCTTACTACACACTTTTGCCTTGCGCATTATTGTATCATTCACATGCCTTTTCGTGCGACAGGGCAGCATTATTATATCCGAAAATTAATGAGTAATGGTATATTAAGTATGCCGTATGTATCTTTCTCAATGTCAGCTAAATTTGACATTTTTTTTTTCTGTAGAAAACTAGATTACTTGATGTTTCTGACTAGTTTGTATAAACAAACCCTGGGAGGACCTCAACAACTGCATCATTTCATCTGATCCTTTAATGTTGAAACAAAAATAACACTATTAAATTTGTTATTATGCTTCATACAGACCAACCTTGTTTAATATATATAGGCCTACAAATACCGGCCTGGAGCTTATAAAAACATAATAAAAAGTCAAAAACAAATCACAGATATTTGAAAATAAAGTGATAGAGGGATGGAGTTGTGTGTCCAATTAGCAGCCATATTGGATGACCTTTATTTTCTGGGTAAACAAAACAAAACTGGGTGTTTGTCTGAATAAGGAGAGAGAGAAAAAATTGGAGCGAGCGAAAAAAAAAACTTGGCTGTATTTTTCAGATATTTTTTTCTTCCTTCCTTCCTCTCTCTGTCACTCCATCACCAGCTGGTCTCAACGGACCGAATACGGCTGGTTGAATTAAACATTTTCAAGGAGCGGCGTTGAGTTTTAAATGCCGTCGTGGTCCCTCAAGCGTGGCCTTTGACCTCGGCTCGGCTGGAAATGAGGACACGTTCATGCGGACACGTGTATAAACTCACACAGACTCAGTAGATGCATACATGATGCAGCTGCACGCTTCTACTCGAGGAATACAGAAACACAAAACAAACAGGAGATATGCATTTCAGAGAAAACACACACACAAACATACACAAAGTAAAAAATTCACAGTGACACATTCCTGGGTTGGAAATTCATTCTTTCACTCTCTGACCTCTTCCCAGGTTTCAAATTGTATATCTCACTCTGGTACACACACACACATATCTCAGAGCCTCCTGGGACCCGACCAGGCAGTGGCTCGCTGGGGACCCAGGCATGACGAACAATTATGGGCTGCTGTAACTGCAAGCTCCCCCTCTGACACTACCAGGCTCCCACTTACCCTCTAATCTCCCCTCCATGCTCACCTCCTCCGCGACTCCATCTACCGCAGTGCTGTGTGAGCCCCGCACCTCTGCTCATCTCCATAAATCCATTAGTCCTAACTTCCTGCTCTCTATCCTCGTTTCTCAATGCAGGGAGTGCTCACGCCATATGGTAATTACAGCAAATACTAGTTTCTGACTTGTAAATAGTGTTTACATCAACATCCAAGTTGTAATCACCACTGGGTTCCAGTATATCCAACTTGCTGCTTAATAATGCAGAAGTGCCTGAAAAGGCAAACAAATATGAATGCCTCACATTACCAGCCGAATATAAAGGTCGGGTTGGTAATGCTGAGAAACTATGAAGAGTACACTAGATTTAAAAAATGATCCGACCGAAAAACCAGCCTAGTTTTGCCAACTCTTGTCCAAAATTCACTAAATCTAGCCAGAAAGTCGTCAAGTTGGCAACACTGACGGTCTGTCGGTTCAGGCCTTCCTTCAAAGCCAATCCCCCAAAAATATCATAATGAACGTGAACAACAGACATGGTTTGTTTTGTTGTCAACTCCGGTGACGCGTAAAGAGTGCACGTAGGCAGGTAGGTAGGTAGGTAGGTAGGTAGACAGGTAGGTTTATTACAGTCCTGTGACAGCCGGAGATACCAGGCTTTCTTTCTTTTTTTTTTGTCAGAGCATTTGATTTATTGATTGCTGTCGGGATGTAATGAGAATTTCAACAAATATAAGACAACAACACTACCAATCGTACCTTTAATACTGTAGATATAGCGATATATTGTCGATGTACATGATTTTTTACCCTCACGCTGCAATCATACAACCATTCTTGAGTTGTCAGATGACGTAAAGGCAAGTGCAAGTCGTAAACGTGGGAATCTTTCCCATCTCTACCATCTGTCTCAATTGATGTGAATGCAGCATGAGTGCCCTGTCAAACTGAAAAAGTGGCACAGAGTGTTTAAATTGCATGTCTTCACAGAAGCTTGGTGACAGAGTGCCCCCCTTCTGCATTAGCTACCTACCGTTGGTGAACCCGTTCTCACTCCCAACTCAACAAATACCGCAGGCATTGGATACCAACGCATGGAGGTGCCCTTTAGCGACAGCATGCAATGCACTGACCTTCCGAGCTGTTATTCGACGGTCACACTAAATTATGTAGTATTAAGAACGTGAGAGTCGTCACAGGGCAGGTGGGAGCGGTGGTGGAAGGGGTCAAACAAACCGTACAGACAGTACAGCACCAAGAGAAAATTTCATTTTTCAGAATTTCTTTAAAGACCAGTAAAAATCTCTTTAAAGTAAATTTGACAAAGATCTACTAGCACACAGACAACAACAACAACAACATGGAAACAATTACAATCCTGCATAGATTCTATCCACTACTTGATTATACTGACTTGAAAAGTCAAATTTACACCTCTTTGAAACATTACTCTGACAGATGAGTAATATAAAAAGCAAAAGCAAGAAATTGTGATGAAAAACTGAGTAGGTTATTGATTTCTGACCTTTTTCCAACACGGGACAATTCAATAATATGTTATTTAGCTTTTGGCAGTGATGTAACCTGAACATTCATGGCAATAAATCTTATTTGAATTGAATTGACAGGACGGGATTTCACACCTACCATGAAGCTGCATAATGCATGCTGCTCTTTGAACCATTATTTTAGAGGCTCAATGATGCTAATAGTTTTACTACTGTGCTGCACAGCAGGCAGTCATGAAAAATATATCTACACTATTGCCAACAGCTTATTACTGTAAGTGCACCATTATTCAGCTGCAGTGGTGGAAGCTGTACTGATTATTTGTAGGTAAAAGTACCAACATTAAAGGTGCAATGTGTTCGATCTGGACAGAGTTTAGTTTAAAACATTCAATAAATTAATATTATTGGCAGAATGTGAAGAGGTTACAGTGTTGATGTTATGTCAAAGACGTCGATGTATTGTGGTGCATCTACTGAAATGAGCAGTCTGCCCTCATGAGAGGATGAAGAAATAGAGCTGCTCCGAGGGCTTGTCAATAATACATCCGTTCACGTTTTGATAGTTTGTTAAATTCAAAGTGGCATAAACGAGAAAATGACTCTCACCCTCGCCTCGTCTTCCCCACCGCCAGGAGGCTGCTTCACCAGAATTAAAGCGTGCTGCAGCTCAGGGAGGCGTAACTACCCCCCAGTTAACAGTTAGCTCGAATTCAGCCAGCCAAACTCCAGCACCAGGGGTCTGCCCCGACTTCCCAACTTTCTGTTGCTGCCGTTACACAGGTTAGACACAGCGTTCCACCAGCCTGCTCTGTGGCCACTAACTGAAGCACCGTCTCCCAGAAATGCAGAGTGCCGACTGCTCTCCTCCCAGCGGGGTGGTCTCCTGGCTGTGGGAAGGACAAGATGAAGGTGTAGGACGTTTTCTTGTTTCTGCCACTTTGGAATTAATCCAATAAATAAACTATCAAAACGTACACAGACCGTACAGCCACCCGGTTGGTGGCAGAGTTAACACAATATAGGCCGACGTCTCAGCGTTTCAGCAGTTTGGTTGCATTTTGTGTTTATATAACTGATGACTGTAAATTTGGATTTTATACACCCAGTAGTAGAGGTGAAATGCTGACCCTGGAACATATGGCCAGACATTACATATTGTACCTTTTAATGCAAAAATAAAAGCCTAAATCTTTAATAACAGAACAGAAGTGAAATGTATATAAAGTTTCAAAATAAAAGTACTCTTTATCCCATTAATATCTCATGAACCCAGAATTTTTCACGGGGGCCGTGACTCCTAGGCTGAGATCTACTGGGCTAAAGGACTGAAATAAACATATATATAAAGTAGTTACTGTAAAGCTAGCTGCTTACACATTGTTGCATCAGTATTAGCAGTCTGATAATGTTGAATATAAATAATTCAGTAGTCACAGGGACATTTAGAATAAGAAGTACATTTTGCTGATAATACTTCTACTGAAATAAGGTTTCAAATGCAGGACTTTTAATTGTATTTGAGTATTTTAACAGTGTCGTACTTGTATTTTTAATCATTTTAATCCTCTGTAATCAATACGTTTTTATTAGTTTTTATATACAATGTTAATCTGCAAAGTGACTAGTATCTCCAGCTTCAAACTCCAAATGAAAAAGTTCAATATTTTCCTCTGAAATGTACTTCTGTATGTAAGTAACATGGAAATAGAGAAAGAAGTAAAGTACCTCAAATGTACTTGAGTAAATGTACTCTGTTACTTTCTACCACTGTGCTTCTCACATTAGATCCATGGAGAGGCCTTTGTTATGTTTAAGGCTAGAACAGAGAAGATAAAAAAATAATTATTTATCCCCGCAGTAGAGCTGTGCTATCTGTCAGAGCCTTGGACTGTCACGCAGTACTTGACTGTAAGTGCAGATCCGTAGCTCCGTAGTGGCCGTTTGATAGCAGACAGGCTGCTCTCACATGGCCCTCCGCCCGCGGCTGCACTGTCTGTCTTGCAGAATTTATTATTTGAATGTCAAAGAGTACATTTTGTTTCCGTCTTCTGTTCAGGAAATGGAGTTTACCACAGCTCTTCTCATAGCCAGGACTTTTTTTTTTTTTTTTTTTTTTTTATTCTTTGTGTATTAACACACCACCAAGGCCCAGAGACGTTTTGTTGCCTTCAAACTCCTCTGAAAGTTCAGTTTTTGCACCAGGAGACATCTTGCTCGTCTTTGTCTGAGCCTTGTCCAGTGGAGCGTAGAGACTTTCACTGACATTTCCAGCAGCACTTAAAGGAAACCTCACAGTATGTGGATAATAATCTCCTCTGCCTCGGTGTGAAGGTTAACCTGTGATTGTTTGTCTGACAAACTGGTATGAGCATGTTTCTGCTTCCTAGAGGAAGAAACTAGTTGGACTTAGGTGACAGTTCCTGTGGGGCCGCCATCAGACCAGACTCTCAGCTGTGGAATGAGTGTCTCTCCTCACCCCTTACTCACCTAGACACACAATTTGCTGTGCAGGTTCATGCTCCCAAGAGGAAACTCCAATTGAGACTCATAAATTCTTCTCGTGACCTGGCCAGGAGAGACATGACAAACTACACATCAGTCCAAGACCAATCATCACTGGTCGTCTTTCACAATGTGCGTGATGTCATCAGGAAGGAACTTGATGATAATGGCAGTAGACCACTCACCGGGTTGCTGAAGTGCCTTTGCTATTTCATGCCATCTTTTTTCTTTTTTCCTTTTTTCACTCGAGGAAACATCAAAAAGGTGTTTCCTCCATTTCACAATTCCGCCTCACATCATCACCATTATTTACAGTTGTGCGCGCCACATCGCTCTGGTCCTATTGGTCAAAGTCACAACCATGACGGAACACGTTGTGGAAGGCCCAAAAAATCAAACGTGCTGTCAGGACGTTGTGAGGCGTCCCAGACGTGATGTCGGTTTTCGTCTACTGTGACACACTACATGAGTCAGAACCAGCCATTACTTTGATGGCTGTCTGTCTGTCTGGCCTCTCCGGTTGAGCTTTTGCTGCGGGGCCACAGGTTTCCACCTGGCGCTGGCTGTGACCGCTTCATCCTTCGCATTGCTTCATAGTAAAAGTTGACAGATTGCCTCATTAACGTTATGGTTCCTTTATAGCATTGGGTTTAAATCCGAAATATTGCCAAATAGGCGCTTTTGCTTTGACACCAAATCATCCGCCATCGTCTTGTCTGTCAACTCTCTCTCGTCCCGTGTTTGTGAAATCTGATTCCTGCTACTCTGAGCTGAGACTCTGTACGGAACAGACACTTTCACTTTCAGTTCATAGTTGTAGCGTCCATCAACCGACTATAACACGCTTAGTATTTTACATATTTGAGTTTCTTTTTTTATTTGATCAACCTTGGAGCTGATAGGTGGTTTATTTCTGTAATTAAAAAAACAAAACAACAGTGGGGGTGGTGGACAAGTAATGTAATCGGTGGATGCCCGACCACCGCGTAACACAGGTAACACTGACTACCGCGGCAAGCCCAGCACGGGCCCAGTTTTGACAGTCAATACACATCCACCTAACCTTACACACACTGAATTTGGGATTCAGCAGGCGGATATTGCTTTACAGCTGTGATTAGCTGGGTGTGTGAAGAAAGAGGAAGCCGGCAGCCTGCTGATTCATGCAGCTATTAACCGGCATCGGGGAGCGCTCGCCTATCTGCGAATACGTCAATTACAAAAATACGATTACAGCCTTGTAGGAAGGGGAGGATTTGTGTTATCCCCAGCTTTCCCCCTCTCTTTCTCTCTCTCTCTCTCTCTTTCACACATACATTTTCTCCGGTATGTCTTGTCCTCTACCTCTCATTCACTCCACCCTGAGTGAGAAAAAAAGTAGTTATTAAATAGATTTTTACCAAGAAAACTCAAAAGAATGTAAAAAAAGGTAAACATTTAAGCTGAAGTGGAGTGCAGGAAAAGAAGGATGGAAGAAGGGGGAAAGAGTGAGGGATGAGACAAGGTACAGAAGACTAATAAATGTTTGAGGCACTAGACGGATGGAAAGAGGGACGAGTGGGCGGAGAGCAGGTTAGGAGAGGAATGAAGGAATGAATGAAGGTGGAGGGTAAGGGCAGGGACGCGCAAGACGTGGAGCATAAAGTCCCACCAGCCCTAAGAGAATGAGTGCAATGGTCCAGACGTAGCTGGAGCACTGGCTTGAATCACCGCCGCCAATCCTATTTCTGTTTTGTTTTTTTTCCCTGAAGCTGCCGGGTTCACACGGGCTACCCAGTTTGTGAGGAATCAATAAGAGACCCGGGGCCAGATTTACTGAGGCTTTGCAGTTTACGTGGCATTTATATCTGCAAGGGGCATCTCTCTCTCTCTCCTCGTTGCATTTAAGGCAGGGCCGTGCAAATAACAGGAGGAGACATGTTAGCAGAGGTTGAATATGGATTTACGAAGGTCATGCAATTTGCAACTGCCAATTTTTGTCGGGGGGGAAAATTCATCGCCTATGAAAATGAGCAGGTGGGATTTACAGTAGACGAGCCACAAGGAAGATTGTGGTGATGAAAGGAAACATGCACGTAGGCTGTTATTATGACATTGTATCTGACTACTGTAACAAATAGTGGACGGGGAGTTTTGGTTTGTGCACCTTGACTGGTTGGCGGACGCATACAACCGTGAGGCGGTAATTCTAGTTTGTGAAAGTCACATGGTGCAAATAACAAAAGCCATCAGACCAACACATAGCAAGCGTCCCCATGCTGAACATGGCTTTTGTTGTGTTAACTTGCACATTAAGTTAAAGTAGAAGCTTTTGTGCAAGTGTGTTGTGTTTGAGGACGAAGCAGGATGAAAGAGATAAGGACTTGGAGAGGGGAGAGAGAGTATGAAGGAAGGAGGATAGGAGAAAGGAGGGAAAGTTAAGTAGGAAAGAAGGAAATACAGTTGATTACTGAAGGAGGGAGGAGAGCAAGTGAGATGAAAGCAGTTTGTTGAGAGCAAAAGAAAAGGTGGAGGGAGGTAGAGAAGAATGAGGTAATGAACTGACCAGCCATTGATTTCCTCCTCCTTGTTCTTCCTTTCATTTTGTCTTTAATTCCTTCTTTCCGTCCTCTTCCTTACTGCCACTCGCTTTCTTGAATTCAGATTTCCAAGGCGAGCTTTGCTTTTGTTTTCAGTAAATTAGCCCAAATCCTTCAGCACACACACACACACACACACACAGACAGAGCCTAGTGTGGTTTAAAGCCACAGATGGTCTATCAGAGGGGAGTTTATGAGTATTTCAAGCAGTGATGGAAAACCATAGGGAGAAAGATAGTCTAGTGTGTGTGTGTGTGTGTGTGTGTGTGTGTGTGTTTGGCTGTAGAGGTCTATGAATAGCGACAGTGAGGAAAAGGCTGTCAGAGTGGTAATTCAGAGCTCTGGCTGCACCCATCAACACCAACATTGGCTGAGAAGAATGGAGCCTTGTTGAAGAGGCTTTCTATAACACAATGTGCTGCTAGGAGCTCCGCAACACATCACACACTATGTGGATGCTGTGTGTGTGTTGTATGAGTGTGGAAAAACAAAACAAAAAAAGGATAGATGCACATGTGACATACTCTGCTTAAATTCCCCTTCCGTTAGGAGTGAGGTTAGACTGATCCATCACTGTATTTTACATTGTGTGCCACCACTTTGGCAAGAAATCTGCAGGACTGCTTCACTGTTCTTTCAAGGCACATTGAGCTAATACTCCTGGAGTGTCTGGCACTCACAGACGGCGGAAGGAGTGGGAAAATGTTTAGACTTCAGCAACTGCATTTGTGCCAAAAGAGGCCTTGTTTTTTAAGAAACACGTGCACCAGTACGACATCGACATGTTTTCAAAGACTACTAGATATCCGCCCGTCTGTGACTCTGATGAGGCAGTTTCAATGCCAATATATGTATTGGTCGGCCATTAAGGAGGTGGATGAGTCCAACAAACATGAGGCTTTCATCCAGGAGACCGCTGTTCGTGTCCCGAGTTTCACCATCACATTACAATCAGCTGTTTGTTCGTGTCCCGTGTTCACAACGTTCAGTTTCACTTTCCAAATGTAGTAGTTTTAAGCCCAACCATGTCGTTTTTTCTCAAACCTGACTAAGTGTTTTTGTCGCCTAAACCTAAAGTGACGCCAAGCGGTCGTATGTGACGAGTTTGGATGAGAACGTGTTAGTTCGTCCCATTCTTGTGAATGCAATATCTTAGGAACGCCTTGAGGGACGTTCTTCAAATTTGGCACAAACGTCCATCTGGACTCAAAGACGAACTCATTAGGATTACTGTGACCTCATAAAATACGTTTTTTGGCCATAACTCATTAGGTTAATTAATTTCACATGAATGTCTGAGAGGAAAAAATGATGGAGTGATGACATTTTGGACAGACATGGATGTAAACTGTAACTTAACTGGTTTGCGGAGGCATACAAACCTCAAGGGGGAAATTGTAGTTCAAAGCAGACATTTTGATGTGTCATAGCAGGAAAAACACAACTGGAACTAATGACATTAACAATGGATTTATTCCAGCAATGAATGCAATGCAGTACAGTTATTAATAATGTTACGACTGAGTCTAACATGTCAAAGTGTCAGTTGTAAGGTCTCAATTGCCTCTTTTTTATCAAACAGGTGCTTATTTACACATTCAGCAGATATGGTGAAACGTTATCATTCATTTGGAGTCGTGTTCCTGTTCACCCGGCAAATGAAAGTCCAATATTCACTCTCTTTTAGCTCTGTTTTTTGTCTTCACCATCTCCTGAGAGAAATATCTGTCTGTAGAGCTGCTAAATGCTTCACTGTGTTCACCAGCTTGTCTCTAACTGTGTCTGTCTGCTGTTTGGAGCTGGCAGGTAGCACACAGTGAGTTTTTAGAGTTTTAGAGTTTCATACAAACTTAATTCATACTCACCACCCCCAAGCAGTTTTCATTCCACACGTCCACAGAGCCGGTAGACTCAGACTGAGTCACGCCGTCCATTCTGCAAATATGTCTGGAAGATGGAAGCTGAATGGTTGGTGATTACAGCAGATTGGGGGGATTTGAAGGCTGTTAAATGTATTTTTCAACTTTGCCAACAAGCTTAGCTGCAAATAGACTCAGCACCTTGATTGAGTCATCTCGCTGACATCAGACAGATCAGGTGGGGACAGTTTTCTGCCTGTTCTCACCTTTCATTCCTCTAATCAGGAGCCAGTATCATGCTAATGTGCTGCAGCTATTAATAGGAAGGATGCTCCATGCTGCCTCCGTCAACACCTGACTCACCTTAACTGGCTTCACTTGAGAGAGAGAGAGTGTGTGTGTGTTGGCATGATTATCTTTCCTCTTCAGCTCTGTTTATTCCTTCATCTGCTCCCTGCTTCCTTTCCTCTCGACTTATCCTCCCTTTTCTTTCTCTTTTTCCTCTCTCCTTCTCTGTGTCTTTGTTTTCAGCCTTCAATCATTCTCTCCTTCCTCTTTCATATACTGCGTTACATTTACCTTGGAAAGTCGGAGCTGGGAATGACGCCACGCTCGAGTAGGCCGCATTCCAGTACAACAAGTCAGAAAATTTAATGAGATTTGCTCCAGCCAGGTTAGCCATTGTTAGCAATGCCAGTTGATAATAGGCTTGCCGTGGTAGTTGGTGTTACCGGTGTTATACGGTGTTCGGGCTCACACCAATTACATTACTTGCCCACCACCCACACCGTCATGTTGCTTTTTTTTATAGAAATATCTATTTTTTTATAGACATTTTCGTGTATTAGTGGCGTGTTATCAATACTTATTACACGGCTTTGTTGAAGACTCGATTCTGATTGGTCAATCAGGCGTTCTACGGTCTGTTATTTCTTTATAGCAGACCGTTGCTATGTATAACAGACCGTTGCTATGGGCGCAGTTCTGATGTCGGATTCTGGAGGACCGTTTTTGTGTCAAATTATTGATTTCTTCAGTAAGTAGCTGTGTAATAAGCGGGATAATGTACAGCTAGCGGGTCATTGTTGTGAAAGAAACCTCTTCAGTGCGGTGCAAGACCTGTCGCCCTGTCGGAGTTTATTTTACAACAATGACCGGCTCGCTGCACGTTATCCCTTACAGAGTCGGACGACGGACGCTACAAACTGAAAGTGAAAGTGTCTGCTCCGTACGGACTCTCAGCTCAGAGTAGCAGGAGTCAGATTTCACACACACAGGATGAGAGAGAGTTGACAGACAAGACGATGGCGAAGGATTTGGTGTCAACGCGAAAAGCAAAAGCGCCTATTTGACAATATTTCAGATTTAAGCCCATTTTGACGTCGGAGTTCATCTGACTTTCCGAGTTGAAAATCCAACTTTACGGGCGTTCCAGTTGATGTTGGAATTTCCAAGTTCCCAGTTTAAACGTAACGCAGCATTACTTGTTTTGTCCTTCCCCACCTTCCACTCCTCCTCTTCTTTTTGCATCCCGGCCGCTTCCCTCCTTCTCCTTTTTCTTCCTCCCTTCTTCTTACCTTTCCTTGACTTGTTTCCTCCGTCCCTCCTTTTTCTTCTCCATCCTCTCTGTCTCCTCCCTCCTTCCGCTATCTCTTCTCCCTCCTCTCCTCCTTCCCTCCCTCCTCCAGTCAAAGGAAGTCAGCCGAGAGAGACAGAGGGGAGCAGCGCTGCCTGCTAAGCAGTTGAGCACAACACACTCACAAAGCTCTTGAATGTGTGTGTGTGTGTATGTATGGGCATGCACACTTGAGTATTAAGTTTGTGTTCATGTGTAACTAAAAGAGTGTTTATTCACCAGTGCGTGTGTGTGTGCGTGTGTGTGTGTGTGTGTGTGTGTGTGTGTGTGTGTGTGTGTGTGTGTGTGTGTGTGTGTGTGTGTGTGTGTGTGTGTGTGTGTGTGTGTGAGAGAGCGTGCGTGTGTTGCAGATGCCACTATTTATCACACTGTCTCTCCTTATCTTATTCATGAAGTCCAGCTATCGCCTCCCCTCCTCGCTTCACACACACCTGTCCAGAGCTCTTAAGCAGGTGTTACTTTTCTGGCAGCTCCAGCCATTAGACATAATGTGCCTGAAAGTTTTTTTTTTTCTTAAATTAAAAAGTGCATGTGAGCGAGACTGTGTGTGTGTGTGTGTGTGTGTGTGTGTGTGTGTGTGTGTGTGTGTGTTCATGTCTCCCTCTCTTTGCAGCGGCCTAATTAATGTCGTCTGTCTCACTTACAGTGACAATGCTTCTCCTCTGTTTTTCTTTTCTCTCCCGTCTCCTTTTATTCAGCTCTTGCTCTTCTCCTCTTTTATTTTTATCGTGTCTCTTCCCTTCGCCTCTCTACTGTTCTCCAGTCTTGTCTCATCTTTTCTCACCCTGATATATACAGTGTGTATGAGTCAATATGCACAGGTATGTGTTGAGCCTCGGTTACGCTCTCCGCACGGACATGAGCTGACGCGGAATCGTGACGAGGGAACGTTTGGATATTTTATACTTTATACTTCTCCTCGCGGCAAACCGTTATTCTCCCAAACTATACACGGTGTATCGAAAACTCACGTCTACAGGCGAAAACCAAGCGGCAACCTCCGGTGAAGAAATGAAGCCAACACAGAAGTGCCAAAAAACTGCAGTTCCTTATACAACATATGATAAAACCTGTTTGGATGAAACTATACATATTTAATGCCATTTCTCTTCCTCCAATCCCCCCTTTATCTGTCTCCCTGACAGTCTGGTTCCAGTACAGCACCTCCACAGGCGGACCCCTCCACCTCCTCCTCTGCCTCCTCCTCTACCTCCACCACCACCACCACGAAGGCCGAGGAGAAGAAGCTTTTATCTAAAGACTCCATCCTGTCTCTGTACGCCAGCAGCTCAGTGGCCAGCCAGCCGCAGAGCCAGCAACAGCCTGTTCCAGGACAAGGTGATGCACACACGCACACACACACGCACACACACGTAGCATTGTTATTAACCCTTTGTCATCCATCTGTAGTCAGCTTGATCGTCTCATCCAGCATCCACATTTAACTTACGAGCTAAAATGTGTTCACATCCAAACTAATTTGCAGCAGTTTATCTCAACTCGTAAACATGTGTTCCTTTAATCTGTTCAATTACGGGAAATAACTGTAAACAATGTCATCAATATATAAACAATAAATATTTTGCCCGAGTATATCTTTATAAATTGTATCATACATGTTGTATTTTAGTGTATTTTTATCAAAAATATAATTACAGTTATAGGCAAAGAGTAGGAGAAGACATTCAGTTGCATCATTGTCTATAGGATGTACTAGGCGAGGATGAAAATCTTATTTTTGTCCTTTATTGCATCTCCATTGTAATCCCCATGGTAATGCAGTTTAGGTTACTTACAATGGATTCATATTCTTTAGCTTCTTACCTTTCAAAGGACCCCAGATACATATGCATGCATATGCTGATGGTTCAGGAGTTATTCCTGATTCATTTTGGGTTGTTATTGTAAGCGATTTGGTTTTTTTTTGTTTGACCCATCCACCTCCACTCCCACCCACCCACAGTGTGTCTTTTCGCTCTTTAAACTACTTAAAGGAAACTACTCACCACACTCCCGGCGCACTTTCTCTGAGTTTTTCTGTTGCCTCGGATGATTTACGTTATAGATTTTGGAAAGCCCGGTGCGTCTCCTACAGGTGCTAAAGGGTGCCTTGTGAGCCTGTATGTAAAGCAGACGGGCGTGACAAAGCATCAGTATTTGGCGGCCTGGGAGTGAGAACGGGCTGGGAATACATACTATTTTTTTTATCATAATAGATGGTAGTTGTCTAGGTGAGGATCTTCAACAGCTACCGTGTGTTTGAATTCAAGGACTAACAGGTGAAACCACTCAAATGTGTTGTATACATAGAATATAAACAAGAACTCTATACACATCTAGTGTCTCATAAGTGGGGGAAAAACATACAGTAATATAATAGCGCTCACTCAGACGTAGGTGTTTGTACACACACACAGAGACACACGCCTACACACTTTCACACATACATCAGAGGAGAGATGCATCATAAAAATGGAGGAGAATGAAGGCAGATGAAAGGTCAGCATGCTGAAAAGCAGGCAGGTCCACTTACTGGAGTCCCACTGCATCAGTAAAAATAGAGAGGTGTCTGCAGATTCACACTCCGCTCACAGTTATTATGTTTAAACACTGAAGTGCCAAGACTGTAGGCGGCTGTTCATACACAAGCAACAACCTGAGCATGTTTGGAGTGTGTGGGAAAGCTTTAGTGGTACATGTTTTCTGAATGGCGGAAGATTTGTATGGAAGACACACGTGCATATTGATTGTATAGCTGATGATTACAGTGACGTACAGAGGATTAGGAATCAGGATGAAGGGCTTTCTGCTGCGTTATTGTCCTCTCTGAATCCAAATAGATGCTGATGGAGATCAAAGCCAAGAGCCGCTCGCCAGGCTAATGCCTCAAATCACTGACTTACATCCTATCTGTGTGTGTGTGTCTCCATATTGTAACAGCATGGATGTGGCTCTGAGTGCAGCTAATACCAAAATGATCAAAATGTCAGAATACACTGAAGTTACAAAACATTATGAACAGTCCAGGGATCTGATATTGATTTCTACTTTGAGCCTGTGCCAATGGAGGCTTTTAAAACCTCGAGATGTGATGTGAATTGCGCTAAAAGAGGCTGTATTTCAGTATCTGGTGTTGTAGTACTCGAGATCTGACCACTTTTTGAAGATCTCGTCTCAGAATCAACCACATTTTTTACTCGGTTCTGTCTCGGTCTCAGAGAAAGAGGACTCTGGATTTTAGTTCAAGATCAGTCACAACTGCGGGGATTAACTAAATTGCCTGTTTATTGTCTGATTTATTATTAACATCATTACTGTGATTGCTCAAAGAAAACAAAGGAAAATTCCCACCACATAAATAATTCACCTCTGCGATGCCTTTTGATTGTTTTTATCAAGACATTTCTGACGGTACACTTGCTCACACGCATACACAGTATATATGGCAATAAGAGAGGTGAATGAAGAGGTTTGATGTTTTCTGAGGGTGTTTTTATGGGAATGTGGATCAATTTTAGGAGTGCCTTTGGTTTGCACGTTCCACATTTTATCTTAAGTGTGTCATGCAGTGTGGGACTCACACTGGTTTTGGTCTTGACTTGGTCTCAACCCCTCTAAATCTTGGTCTTGTCTCGGTCTCGATACACTCTGGTCTTGGTCATGATTTCCTGTGCATTTGTGAATTTAAAGCCCTCGGGAATGGCGGACTCTGTTACTAACAACGCAAAATGCAACATAGATAATTAGGTAATTACAGAATGTAAATACATTGAATGGCTGATGCAGAAAAAAATATTACCATTAATAGTATCTAAACTGGGTTGTCATATAATTCAATTATTAAGGATTATAACATTATAACACTCCCAAACACAGCAAAGAATTGCAGTTTTACTATTTGCAAGGTGGGTGTTTCTGAGACTCCCTTTTTTTAATATTCTGTTTATAAACCACTCTTCAATTATCAAGAAAGTTTCCAGAGAAAGGGAAATGAAGTACAATAACAAGACATAGTTAGTGACTAGTGGCCATACTTACTCACTTAGCTTGTTTTTAAGTGTTTTGAACATTTTAGCTCTGATGTGAAAGTTTGACCCCCTTAAGATTTCTTATATTTTGTATTTTAAACTGTTACTCTTCAAATTAATTATTTTCCTACATATTTTGTTGTGAATCAAAGCAAAAAACTGGAGTCTTGAAACCAGTTTATTTACTTCATCACAGCTCTGTTCTCTCTTATGCTGAGTTGAAAATATGCTCAGTAGTTTGGAAAGTTAACATGTAAAACTCTGACTGTGTTTTTTTGTGCTCCAGCAGGAATGTACGTGGGCCAGCCTCAGTTCACTCCGCAGGGTTTCGCTCCGGGGATGGCCGGAGCCGCCCCCCCCACCACCATGATGGGCGGAGGAGGGGCCATGATGTCCGGCGCGGCTATGCCCAACGGCGGCTACATGGGCGTGCAGCAGCAGGGCGTGATGCCAGCCAACCAGGGTCAGAACATGTACGGCATGCAGCAAGGACAGCAGCAAGGACAGTGGAACATGAGCCAGGTAACAGATATATATATATATATATATATATATATATAATTCATTTCATGGTCATGATGAACATTAATCTTTTATGAAGCACACTTACATGTTTATTAGTAACCTAAATAAAAATGTCAATGTCATTTTTTTCTCGACACCACCTGTCAAAGAGCTCCATTATACTGGTCCTAAAAGTTAATATATGGTCTTTCGCAATTTTCTGCTCCCAGTGCAGTAATGACCTCACCCCTTTCAGCCGCTCTAAAAGCGCAAGAAGAACATCTTGAATTAACTGTTCAATCTGTTTTATAACCAAGGTTAGTGTATAAAAATATAATGGATTTTTTTCCCCTAAGTTCTGTCAAGTCACTTTCTCGTCCCTTCGTCCCTAATTCCAGCACCATGAAATGATTAGTGAGTATGTGACGAATGTCTGAGGGATTGTTTGATGCAGGGGGAGTGGTGACAACAAAGTCTTTTAAAACTAGCTAAGAGTGACACATAATATGTAATATAATAAAATAATAAAGAAGCTAGGTATTTTGTTTTGATTTTCATTCAACATATGATTAAGTCCAGTATTATTCTAGTAGTCAAACATTTGACTGTAGCCAGCGGGATGGGACTAATATACACTATGGAGCCAAAATTGGTCCCTTAGTTAAAATTTAATCTGCTCCAGTTGGTGTCGCCCAGCGTGGGTTCAGCCTTCAAAACAAAATGAAAACAGCCACGAAAAGTCGTCTGTCCGAGGCAAAGACTACGGAAAGAAATCATTCATCTGCTTCGTGTGTGTTGACATGAAAAGACGCCTCACGGTCAGCGTCTCTGTTCATTTTCTCTCCGTGCCTTTAGAAATGCATAATACTGTACAGGCTTGTTCTGTAGCTTATATTAATTATTAAAAACACAAATAGGCCTACACACACAACGGTCGCCGTGTGTGCCGCTGTATCAGTCCTGAGTCCAAAACTCAAAATGTATTGAAAAAGAAAATTGATATAATAATTTTCAAAATTCACAACATGTTTTTATTAGGGCTGTCAATTAAAATCGCAAATTAATCACACATTTTTATCTGTTCAAAATGTACCTTAAAGGGAGATTTGTCAAGTATTTAATTTTCATTCACATATCTTGAGATCTGAGGTCAAGGGACCCCTTTGAAAATGGCCATGCCAGTTTTTCCTCGCCAATATTTAGCACAAGTTTGGAGCGTTATTGAAGCGTTGTATTGAGCTTTATTTGGCTGGATCTGATGCATTTTTCCGTTTTATTTTTTTCGTGTTAACACCAGGTACAAAATGGGTCTCTTACATTTTATAACTTTAATTTATCCCAGTTAATGAACCAAACTCACCAATATTTACAGAGTAGGCTTAATAAGTCTAGTCAATTTTATTTATATAGCCCAAAATCATAAATCTGTCTCAAAGGACTTAAAGTGAAGCTGTACTGCCAGTTAGAGATTTAATTAAACAAGACGTTAATTATCAAGCCTGAGTGCAACTACGACACTGTTAATAAAACCATCCGCTACGTTAAGTTAAAGCTAACTGGATATTTAAGTAGTCTGTCGGTCAACATCCGGGCAGGAAGTCAGATCTGATACAGTATGTACTGTAGCTTGTATGAAAATGCATTTATGATCCATTAGCTTCAAGTAAACTGTCTGATGAGGTGGCAACTGTGACTGAAACATTACTGAGAGGCGTGACTGACTCTGTTTGACTCTGAGGAGTAAAGGCCGGCCCACACTGAAAGATTTTTAAATCTCAACAGATTTTGATAATGTGAGAGACCCCACACATAACGACACCACACACTATCACATTCATTCATGAACAACAAGAGTCGCAACTTCAAAACCGAAAAGATCGCAAAATCTCTCGCGATCAAACGGGACTTTAGTGTAAACAAACACTTAAGACACGTTATATAAACACTTGTGTTGTTGCCACAAATCAACAAGTTGGTCCTCCATTTCTGAGCTCCATCTTACTACTAGTTTATGCTTCGCGTTTTGCATTAGCTCATGCATTAGCCGCGGCCGCCATTACAGCAGTGGTTGTCCTTCCGTTTCAGTCAGCTTGGTTCACAATTGGCTATCTTTCTTTCCCACGTCGTCGGCTGTCCTCGGGGTTCCCCACACACAACAAGATATCCGATAGTAAATATTGAACGTTTCATATTTACAATTTGAAATCGGTGCGGCCAGGATGGACTTCCGAGCTGATCAGGGGATGTAAAAAAACACTCTTAACATACCTAATGCTACGGGAATATCTGGAAAGATAATCTTTAGAACCATCAAAAAATCAGGGCGAACGTCGTGACGGGGAATCGGCCCCAAAATCGGCTTGATTCTTGTGTAGTGTGTAACCGGCAAAAGAATCCCCGAGTCTGAATAACGGATATGATCCCTCCATGTTAAAATAATTGAATTTGCCTAAACTTGATGACAAGAGGACATCCAGCTGTATCTATACTGGATCAATACTGGGAGTCCTGTCAACACATCTGTCCACCGGCTTCCCCTTCATAAGTCAAACACACTCACCGCTTCTACCCGGTCCTCATCATACAGTGTACTGTATGATAACTGCCGTCAGCATCTTGACACCCAGGGAGGTTAATGAGAGATCATAAATCACTACACACACACACACACACAGACATACACACATACACACACACACACACACACACACACACAGACATACGCACACACACACACACACACACACACGCACACACCACTGCCTTTGAACGGTCGAAGATGGAGGAGGATGACGAGGTGTGTGTGTGTGTGTTGCGTAGGAAGACGTAATGTAATAGTGAGTTGATGAACGAGCGCTCGGTTGCACGTATGTCCGGGCTTGGCCGACGCACATGCATAACCACACACACACACGCACGCATGCCCGCACACATTCCTCCGCACACACTCACCCACAGCTCTCAGATGACCAGATAAGCGAGCAGCGCTGCACCAAAGCACATTCATAATAGATAAGGCAGAATGGAAGGAGGATGGCGAGCAGAGGAGGGGGCGAAGGAGAGGCGAAGGTAAAGAGCGAGGGATGGAGGCATGGGAGTCGGGTTGAAGGATGGAGAGTTGCCCCCCCCGCCCCCACCTCCCTCTCTCCTCTTGCCTCTGGGATGAGGGAATAGCTGTCTATTTTAGCTCTGATGAATACGAACACTGACTTTCCTCCTCTCTCTCTCCTTTTCCTTTCTCGCTCAGATGACCCAGCAGATGTCAGGCATGGCTGTGAGTGGCGGAGGGTCGGCAGCGGCCACTTTTAGCCAGTCAGGGGCCCCCGTGGCTGGCTGGCCCGCGGCTCCGCCGGCGGCTTCCGGCCAGACCCTGAGCAATCAGCTGTGGAAGTGATGAGAAAGAGGTCCAGAGGAAGAGTGGGAGGCAGTCATACGGCAACAACTGACCCACCCAGCTCTGAATAATAAAACGCACAGCGGGGGTAGTTTGACTGCCATTAATGCCCCCCTCCCCGACGCCCTACACACACCTTCACCATGATTCCTTTAAAAGACAAGATGACATCATACTGGATGGAGTGGGAAAAAAAGAAAGTCTGGCAGCTGTCGTTCCCATCTTTATTCAGCTTTCCTTTTTCATTTTGTTGTTGTTGTCTGAAGAAAGAGACAAAAACAGCAGAACAGAAGCTTCTGGACCAATAACTCCAGGTGTCTATTATAGTATATTATATCATTACCAAACTGGATAGTTAGTGAATAGTCTTTCAGTACCTTCAGTAGATATATGGCTATCTTGTGGTTGGTCTAAATGCTACCGTGTCCTCGCCCCTCTCTCTGCTGTGTATATTGTAACCCTCCCCCCCTTCCTCTCCTCCCCTCCCCCTCTCTGTAGGGCGAGCAGAGTCTCGTAGCAGATAGTCGTCTGAACAGTACTGTATTTATGTGATTATGATGTGAGCCTCCCACTGTTTTTTTTTCAGAGCCATAGGAGAGAGGTTGAGTGAGTTTGAGTTCTCGTCGTCACGTGACGCTCCGTGGGGGGGAAATGTTTTGGAGATGAGGTTCTCCAGTTTACTTTAAAAAGCATCCTGTGGAGTTTACAGTAGCACTGGTAAATGGAGTTAAAGCTGCTTACAGTAGATGTTATTTTGCACTGATTCAGTGTCACGTAATTTGACCATTTTCCTACAAAGAATTTGAAAACATTCAACAGTAAAACAGTGTCTCATTACAACCACATGAGGTTAGTTGTTTCCCCCCACAGCAGCCAGTGTACCGCTGATCAGCTCTGCAGTGAAGATCATATTCACCAGTGGTTCCTAATCTTGAGGTTGAGTCAGAAGATACACCTGAGGGGTTGCAAGAAAATAGGAAACAAGAAAAAACAAGACTCAGTCGAGACTGAGAGCTAGGCTGACTATCCAAAGTTAAAAAATATGCCGACAGTACCAGCACCTCTAGGTTTGGAACCACTGATGAATATCTACACTGCACTCTCTGGCCAGTTATCCAGTATCAGTACTTTATCAGCAGATGAACATATCGGTCCAGTTTTGTTTCTGCTAGCTGGTAAAAAACACTCAAAGGATTCCCTTTTAATGATTGCTGGGTGTCCCTGGGTCCCCAAGCTGGGTGTCTTTGGTATGTTTTAAATCCTAACGAGCTGGGTTCAGTGGGACCTGGGCTCCGACCCAGTTAAGACATTCCTTGTTGTTGAAATGAGCCGTTTCCTCTGCCTTCCCTGAGGCAAAATTAATGCGCTACTGGAATCACCTCAGTTTGTCTTTACTGCACTTTAAATAGCAGAATCGGTCGTACTGTATCTTCGGCTGTGTTGTGGTTTCGTCACTCAGATTGTTGTCAGTTCACTTCCACCTTGCGGGGAAGGACTACTACTACCTTTTTCTTTTTTAAAAAACTGGACCAATGTGACACCCAAAATGTTGCTCCCTTCATGTATGACGCTATAACCGTATATTCTGCCATCCGCCATCTTTATTGTGGTGTTTTTGTTGTGTGCAGTACAAGAGAAGCACAGTTAGTCTGAAGCAAATAAAGCTGGATGACCAATCAGAGGGCTAGACGATGAGGAGGAACAGGATTGGACAGCGCTAGCTAAACGGGACCTGTATGAAAACGCTGGATGGGTCCCATCACCTCTGTCCAGTCTTTGTTTATCGAGAGTAAGAACAGAGGAGCAAGAGTAGAAATGAACAAACATATCGATACTGAATATTTGAAACGGTTTCTCATTTTCCGCGGTATCGATACAAACCAGCTGCGCTGCCTTTTTGCTCTCTCTTCTCTCCGGACAGCGTGTTAACACACACAGTGCTATTTATCTTTTAATAAAAACTTAAAATGTTAAGCCCTTGAAGTTGACTCATTTTTATTAAAAATGGTATCAAATGTTGATATTTTTCAAGGTATTGTATTAAAGTTAGATATTACAGACACAGAAGTTTGAATAGACGTTGAAGCCAACACAGATAAAAAAAAACGATTTACACTACAGAGAAGCCAAATAAAATGTGGCAAAGCTAACAGTCAGCTCTCAAGATAGAAATTCACATCATGCTCTTAAGATCACAAAGGGTGGGTAAAGAGTTTTGTCAGATGTTAAAGATAATGAACAAACAGATAAACTGGCAAATTAGGCTAGTAAAGTACATGACAATAAAATTAAGATGTAGCTTAGGTAGGGGAGAGACAAAGTCATTCATTATAACAGCCATAATTAACACTTGTCAGAAGGATTAGGATACAGACGATAATGGATGATGTAATAAACAATATAATAATAATAATATACAAAAGTCAGTTCAGGTTAAACAGTTCAAAGGAAGATAACTGCAGAGAGGAGGTAATCAGGTAATGGTGATGCAGGTAATCTGTCAGTGGTGTAACTATAGAAATAAAATATAATAACAATAATAATTCTATGGGTGTGACTCTCTGGAAGACCATATTATCATGTATTGCAATAAATGTAATCCAGAGAGGAAGACATTAAGAAATAAAGTACATGAGGAGTGGAGTCTGTTTCTTCTTCTTCTTCTTCTTCTCTCTTCTTCTCTCATATTAAAGTATCTCGAAAAAATTTAAAAAGGTCATATAATATTATGTTGAAAAAAATAAAACAGTCAGTATAGTATGTCGAAAATTTCAAAAAATGTCATATTATAGTATGTCGAAAAAATTTAAAAAATGTAAATAGTATAATACGTCGAAAAAAAGTCATATTATATCATGTCCAAAAAATAAAAAAATGTCATAGTATAGTATGTGGAAAAGTCATTTTATAGTACGCAAAATTTTTTAAAAAAAGTCATAGTAAAGTATGTTGAAAATTTTAAAAAGTCATATTATATATGTCCAACTTTTTTTTGTATTTCAAAAAAGGGATGAAAAAGTAATAATATAGTATGACGAAAAAATAAAAATAGTCATATTAAAATTTAAAGTCATATTATGGCATGTCGAAAAAAAAAGAAAAAGTCATAGTATACTATGTCGAAAAATAAAAAAAAAGTCATAGCATCTGCTCACATAATAATAAAAAAAGTCACAGTACAGTTTGTCAAAAAAGGGATGAAAAGGTAAAGGTATAGTATGTCGAAAAATAAAAAAAAGTCATGGTATAGTATGTCAAATTTTTTTTTAAAAGTCATAGTATAGTATGTCAAAAAAATAAAAAAAAGTCATAGTCTGTCGAAATCTTTTTAAAAAAGTCATTATATAGTATGTCGAAAAAAAAAGTTATAGTATGCCGAAAAATTGAGAAAAAGCCATAGTATATTATGTCGAAATTATTTTAAAAAGTCATTGTATATTATGTCGAAAAAATAAAAATCATAGTATAGTATGTCCAAAAAATAAAAAAAATTCATAGTATAGTATGTCTAAAAAATAAAAGTCATATTATATTATCTTGAAAAAATGATGTCCAAAAAAAAAAAAATCATGGCATAGTATTCGTAAAAAAG
>CAKAOH010011770.1:12644-25427 GCA_916701665.1 Sebastiscus tertius | reverse complement strand
CGCGCCCCCCCGGCGTGGGGTCAGGGTTAGGTTTGTGTATCTAGCAGCTGAAAGCCCCGAGAGAAGACATGACATGATAACATGAGGGGAGTGTGAATGTTTAGTTGTCGTCATAGTGATGCAGCTGAGACTCTCCCTGTGTGCGTTCAACAGTTAATCTTCATACTGTAGTCTTTTATTATTAACATGTATAACCTCCTCGTACTGTAACAGGAAATGATGTAATATTCGGCCAATCAGGCGTCAAGCTGCTCCTTCTGAACGTCACCGTTAAACTTCATGAAGAGAAAACAATACATGGTTAATGTGTTTTTCTAGACGGAGCCGTCTCACCTCCGTTATCTCACTGAGGTTTAATTCTTCACTGCTCCTCCTCCTCCTCGTCATCGTCCTCATCCTCCTTCACCTCCTTCTCCTCCTCCTCCTCTTCCTCCTCCTCCTCCTCCTTATCCTCCTTCACCTCCTTCTCCTCCTCCTCCTCTTCCTCCTCCTCCTCCTCCTTCACCTCTCCTCCTCCTTCACCTCGTCCTCATCCTCCTCCTCCTCCTCCTCCTCCTCCTCATCCTCTCTCTCCTCCTCCTTTCTCTCTTCCTCCTCCTCCTCCTCGTCCTCGTCCTCCTCCTCCTCCTTTCTCTCCTCCTCATGCTCTTCCTCCTCTTCCTCTTAATCCTTCTCTTCCTCGTCCTCCTCCTTCACCTCGTCTTCCTCCTCCTCTCCTCCTCTTCATTCTCATTCTCCTCCTCCTCTCTCCTACTCCTTTCTCTCCTCCTCCTCCTCCTCTTCCTCCTCCTTGTTCTCCTCCTCGTCCTCTTCCTTTTCTTCATCCTCATCCTCCTCATCCTCCTCTTCCTCCTCCTCCTCTTCCTCCTCCTCTTCCTCCTCCTCCTCCTCCTCCTCCTCCTCTTCCTCCTAGCTAGCTATGAACAGTGATTGAGAACAGCATGAACTTCGCTGCATCGTTTCTCTGCAGTGAGTTTTCCTTTTTGACTTTATGAACGTCTGATGGACGATGAGATGAAGATCTAAAAACTGACGGAGGATTTTAGAAAAATGGTGAAAATAAAATCAGCTTTTAAAACCTGTTATTCCTTCACACTTTCATCGTCAGGTCTCGACAACAACAGAACAATTTTCATCCAACTCAAATTTCAAAAACTCAAAAAAATAGATTTTGGTAAAACATGAAACAGAAACATGATTCGGTCCTTTAACAGCTTTCTTTAGGGTTTATTCTCTTCTTATCTCTCCTTTGTTCCACTCTCTTCCCACATCAAAGGAGTGTTTCTTTCTGTCTCTAATTATCAGACGTCTCTCTACTGATGTCTTCTTTCTGTCCTCTGTCCTCTGTCCTCTGTCCTCTGTCCTCTGTCTGTCTCTTTATTCTCTTCATTTTTTCATATTAATCTGTTTTTATTGTGGCGTTCTCTCTCTCTCTCTCTCTCTCTCTCTGTCCATCATTGTCTCTCTACCTCTCCCCCCCTCCTCCTCCTCTGTGGTCGCTCCATGAAAAAACAAAAAAGAAAAACACCCAGAATTCCCTCTTGCTCTCCCACAATCCCCCGCTAATGATGTCCGCCGGCCACAAAATGAGGCCTGACGCCAGCGGAGAGAGAGAGAGAGAGAGAGAGAGAGAGAGAGAGAGTGTGTCCGTCCTTGTGTACAAACATGTGTGTGTGTGTGTGTGTGTGTGTGTGTGTGTGTGTGTATGTGTGTGTGTGTGTGTGTGTGTGTGTGTGATAATGAGAGACTTGATTTCAGCTGGTTAACTGAGAACGCAGCAGAGAGCGTTCTGAGGTTTAACCCCGTGTGTGATGTGTGCTGGCGACGAAACAAACCTCACATATCTCTGATTTAATCTCCTGACCCGTGTTTATTAGTTAGTAGACGACTCGGTTCAGACTGGGACTAGGATCTACTGGTAGACTGGGTTCCATTTGGAACTTGTTTGGTCCTGGTTTATCCTGTTTGGTCCTGTTTGGCCCTGTTTGGTCCTGGTTTGGTCCTGTGTGGCCCTGTTTGGTTCTGGTTTGTCCTGTTTGGTCCTGGTTTGTCCTCCTTGGTCGTATTTGGTTTGTGTTTGGCCTTGAGTTAATAAACGAGTCTAAAATGTGAATAATTTGTTTCCTCAGTGGGAATTTAACCCTCAACCTCCAGAGGAACACTGACGGTCTCCTTTCATTTACCTCCTCCTCTCCTTGACTCCTCTCCTTGTCTCCTCTCCTCCTCTCTTTCCCTTTGTATCATCTCCTTTTCTTGTTTCCTTGACTCCTCTCCTTGTATCCTCTCCTTGTCTCCTCTCCTCCTCTCCTCTCCAGATTTATGATCCTCTTTAAATTTCTGGATGTCCTCGTCTCTCTCACACTCGTTCATGCAGAAACATCAGTTCATGTTAGCGTCTCTCTCTCTCTCTCTCTCTCTCTCTCTCTCTCTCTCTCTCTCTCTCTCCCTGTGTTACCGTTGGTGTGATGTCATGTTAAATATATTCAGCAGTATTGAACCCAGTTAATCTTCAGTGTTTCCTCAGACATTATATTGTTCAGTCCTCAGAAGTTTGGCTCGTGTTTCTGCCTAGCAACAAAAAACAAAACCTCTCAGAGACGTCTGTGTGTTGTCTTCTAACTGTTCAGAGACGTCTGTGTTGTCTTCTAGCTGTTCAGAGACGTCTGTGTTGTCTTCTAACTGTTCAGAGACGTCTGTGTGTTGTCTTCTAACTGTTCAGAGACGTCTGTGTGTTGTCTTCTAACTGTTCAGAGACGTCTGTGTTGTCTTCTAACTGTTCAGAGACGTCTGTGTTGTCTTCTAACTGTTCAGAGACGTCTGTGTTGTCTTCTAACTGTTCAGAGACGTCTATGTTGTCTTCTAACTGTTCAGAGACGTCTGTGTGTTGTCTTCTAACTGTTCAGAGACGTCTGTGTGTTGTCTTCTAACTGTTCAGAGACGTCTGTGTGTTGTCTTCTAACTGTTCAGAGACGTCTGTATTGTCTTCTAACTGTTCAGAGACGTCTTTGTTGTCTTCTAATTGTTCAGAGATGTCTGTGTTGTCTTCTAGCTGTTCAGAGACATCTGTGTGTTGTCTTCTAACTGTTCGGAGACGTCTGTGTTGTCTTCTAACTGTTCGGAGACGTCTGCGTTGTCTTCTAGCTGTTCAGAGATGTCTGTGTGTTGTCTTCTAACTGTTCAGAGACGTCTGTGTTGTCTTCTAACTGTTCAGAGATGTCTGTGTGTTGTCTTCTAACTGTTCAGAGACGTCTGTGTTGTCTTCTAACTGTTCAGAGACGTCTGTGTGTTGTCTTCTAATTGTTCAGAGACGTCTGTGTTGTCTTTGTACTGCTGCACCGTAGACGTCTTTAAATGTCCTCAACACAGTCGTGAGCAGGGAAACATTCAGTGATTAGAGATGAAGAAATGTGAAATAGCTGCCAAGTCAAACCTTTAAAGGAGACGTATGTTTCACTCCTCATGCTTTATTCTCCCAAGTAAAATAAACTAAATGTTCATGATGCAGATACGTGTAGTTTAGATTGATGTGAATTATTCCAGCGCTCCAACTGTTGTGGAGTATTTTCACTATAGAGTAACAATTGGATAAAACTATTAAGGTTATTTTTTAGAGCAATAGTAAATATAAGAGAAATACAGGACTTAGTTTTTTAATCACATTAAAGCTACTTTCAATAAAAAAATGCACAGGTTTTTCACAATAAAAGCCTCCCGCGTCTCAAACAGCATAATCCCCGTCTTCACTGGAAGACTTTTGATTTTAAACCTCTGCAGGAGGCGTTGACTTCCATTGATGACAGTTTAAAAGTCAAAGTAGAAGAGATTTGAATAACTACTGAATAAAAAGTATTATTCATCTGTAACGTGACTCTGAGACACATAAAACGAACTCTCCCCCGTTCATTATCGCTGTAAAATGTTTGTTGTCATGACGTCGGCCTCTTGTGGATTGTGAAATGTTATTGGATGTGTGTTGTGGAGGGCATATGAGATCAATTTGACTGCAAATCCTGCCAGAAAACGTCTCACACTGTCCACTGAAAATACCGTCCTCGCTCTGTGCAATGTCTCTAAGTCCTGGAGATCACTCAGCGTACCTACGAGAGATTACAACATCCTGTAAATCACAGAGTATATAAACAGAATGAACGACTGGAGGACTGAGCCGAGCTCATGTTACTGCTTCTACCTTCTACCTTCTACCTTACCTTCTACCTTCTACCTTCTACCTTCTACCTTCTACCTTTACCTTTACCTTCTACCTTCTACCTTTACCTTCTACCTTCTACCTTCTATCTTCTACCTTCTACCTTCTACCTTCTACCTCTCCGACCTTGTTTCAGAGAAAATCACTCAACATGAAACACGAGAGAAACAAGACAACGACTCTGAGCCAAATGGTTTATAAATATTAATATTCTGCTGAGTTTCTCCTAGAAGGAAACCCGATGATGAGCTGCTGCTCAGTCACTCACTTTAATTTCCTTTTTATTCGCTGCTCATCGAAGACGTAGACTCACTGAGCTCATAAACCACCATGAAGACCTCCTAACGGGTCATCAAACAGACCAAATCCAGGACTGGATTCATGTGAATTTACTTTGTTTGAGAAGTGATGAAGAAATACTGAACGACTGCTGAGATAAATACAACTTCCAACTGTCTAGCCTGGTTCCTTCTGACCCACATTGGACCACTTTGGCCTATAAGAAAGTAAAAAAAGAGATCGTTGTTTTCTGCTATAGGACAAACAGATTTGTTTCTGCTTATAGGCTACACATTGGGCCAGTTTGGTTTCAACATGAGGGCCAAACAAGGCTACTTTGGCTCCTACTGTAGGGACAAACGGCTAGATTGGTTTCTAAGTCAGGGCTAAATGGTACAAGACCAAACAGGGTTACTTTGGTTTTAACTTCAGGGCCAAACAGGGCTACTTTGGCTCCTACTGTAGCAACAGATGGGGCAAGATTGGCTTCAACTTCAGGGCCAAAGTGAATTAGTTTGGTGTTTAATTTGGTGCCAAAGCTGAGTAGTTTGGTTTTTACCTCAGAACCAAACAGGGATACAACGCCAAACAGGGCTAGATTGGTTTCCAAGTCAGGGCTTAACAGTACAAGACCAAACAGGGCTACTTTGGTTTCAATTTTAGGTCCAATCAGGGTTAGTTTGGTTTCTAATTTGGTGCCAAAAATGGGTAGTTTGGATTTTACCTCACAACCAAACAGGGATAGATTGGTTTCTACTTGGGCTACAATCAGGGCCAGTTTGGTTTCAACAAGAGTTGAAGAGGTTCTTGGTTTGTTTTTGACACTAAAAGACTACAAGTTTTATGAGGATACTGATGAAAACACACGGGGGACGATCACACATGTCTGCATATCTATTTATGTGAGTGTGTGTAATGTATGAATGTGTGTGTAGTTTGTATGAATGTGTGTGGTTTGTATGAATGACGTCTTGGCTGAAACTGAGAGAATTAAGATGGAGAGATACAGACTGATTTGTGGATATTGGTTGTATCTGGGCAGCAGCAGTATTTAAGACTTGGCAGGATGGAGGGGTGACGATGAGGATGGATTGTGGGAACGAAGGAAGAGTTTTCAGGATGAACGTCTGCCAGCTGTTTCAGTCTGCAGCTTCTGGAGTCGGCCGAGTGTCACACCGACCCTTCAGACGCAGAGACTGAACTGTACAGTAACTACAACAGGAGTGTTAAATGTTTCCCATCGCTCCCAGCAACGCAGACTGGCTGTGAACCAGTTTCACTGAGACTCGTGGGAGAATTCTGACCCGTGTGGGCTGGTTTCTATCTGTGGTTGTCAATGAGCTCCAAACAGCGATCCTGCAGGTCCTGCAAGACCCAACATGAGAAGATGCAGGCGCAGGATGTATTTACTGTAATTACTGATGCACCAATCCAACTGTTTCTCCCCCGATACCAAAACTCTGAGTATCTGCTGATACAGTATCTGAAAGCAGCGCTCTTACTGTATTTAGATCAGATTAATGTGAGGTAACATGAGGCTAGAGATTAATGTGGCACTAAAAACTGAAGATAACTGAAAGAATAACTCAAACTCTGCGCCGGTCAGATACATCAGATCGGCACCTACAGGTACTTCGAAAAAAGTCAAGGCCACGCCTAAAAAAATCTAAATATTTTTTGGGACATTTTTTGGATATTTTTTCACTTTTTTCTCCAAAAAGTTTTCAATAACCTTTTCAAATATTTAACTAATATTTTTTGGCTGTTCTTCTGATATGTTTTTGGATGTTTTCCAGATTTGTTGGTGATATATATTTCTCACATTTTTCGGATTTTTGCACAATTTTCTTTCACATATTTTACTAATATTTCTTTTAATAATTGTCTAATATTTTTTGGCTGTTCTTCTATTATATTTTGGATGCTTTCCAGATTTTTTGGTGATATATTTTCTAATTTATTTTTGATATTTATTGGAAATTTTGCACAATTTTGTTTTTCACATATTTTACTAATATTTTTGGGATAATTATATAATATTTTTTGGCTGTTCTTCTAATATATTTTTGGATGTTTCAACTTCTTCTGTTTACTCTGTTACCATCTATGAAGGACACGGGATTGTTTTCCCCCAAAAGGGGGCGTGGCCATGAGAGCCTCCTCTGGATGAATTGCTGGTCTGATGAATGCTCAAATTAACACGCTGCGGTGGTGATAAAGTCTACGTCAACGATACGTCAGAAAGTAGAAGAACATTCTGCGTAGTGAGATCATTTGACACTAATTCTTCACTTTTAAGTGAAGCAACAAATGGGCATGCACGAGTTGATGATGTCAGCCAGAGTTTTGAGAAATCTGCACCTAATAAGACGTAGAAAAATCTCTGTGTCAGTGACCTAAAGCTCTGTTTGTGTGTGCACGTGTTCATGTATCACATGTAACGTCCAGGTGTGTTCATACCTCTGACCGTGTAGTTTTTCACCATTAAAGCGTCAAAGACGACTGACTGTAACTCGTCTGTCTGTGTGTCCTCAGTGACCTCCTGGAGGATCTGGAGAGGAGTTCTCACGCTGCCGACATCGCCGAGTGCTTCGTCGAGAGGGTGAGTACACTAAAGCTACGTGCGTGCGTGCGTGCGTGCGTGCGTGCGTGCGTGCGTGCGTGGGTGCGGCTGTTAGTTGACAGGAAACAGGACACACTGAACCCAAACACCCAGTTAACCACCAGTAGAACTGGACCCTCCATTCACGGCAGCACACAAACCAACCAAACCAACACCCAATGAATACATGTTGTGTGTATACACATTATATACCTTTAATGCACGGGGCTTTTCATGGTAGCCCATCTGCCGTGCACACCGCTGTTATTTTGCCAGAAGAATTAAATATTCAGACGAAGGCTGTGATATGTGTAAATAATACAAATAATTATTATAGCAAGATTTGTTATCTATACCAACATTATAATTTCTGTAAAAAACCACATTAAGACACCAAGACCTTGAGGAATACCATAGAAAAAGATGAGCTGTGATTTGGGATGAAAAACTTTTTGAGATTTCTGAAAGAAATGGCATTTTCTGCGATTCGATGGCGAGCACTTGTGTTGTGTAAACTGCTCAGAAACCCCCTTATTGTCAATCTATAGCTAGGAAAGCCATCCATCCTCTGAATGCTCTAGGTCTCTAGTCTGATCCATCCATCCTCTGAATGCTCTAGGTCTCTAGTCTGATCCATCCATCCTCTGAATGCTCTAGGTCTCTAGTTTGTGGCTGTAAAGTTTCATGAGGCTGTGATTATCCTAGAGGTCACCACAGGTCGTGTTGTACAGGGAGGAGTTTGAATAAAGGACTGTTTACTGATCAGGAGGACTCTCCATTTCATATTCATCACTCTTCGTTGACGGGAGGTTCTGAATTAAAGCTGTCGTGACGTATTGTGAAGGGACAGAGGACCTCCAAAACGTCCGCGGCCTCAGGTCATATTAAGGCGTCCCTGACTATGAGGCGTCGTGTTTAAATGGAAACTTTGTGATTCATATCAACATTAACTGGAACTCTGACACATGTGAGGAGCCTGATGATGGGAAGTGATGAAGCGTATCGGATGGATGAGAACGGAGGACCCAGACGTGGGAAAAGATGCAGAGTTTAACTCACATCACATCAACGTTGTGGTATTTAGATAGTTAACAGGAAGTAGAAAGAAGAGAGAGGAATGTGACTCACAGCTGATTTTGGGTTCATTCATGCGGAGGAAAAAGCAGTTTGACACAGTTTCAGACTTCTGAGGTTTGATTTGATTTGATTAAGGATCCACATTAGTTGTTGCCATAGCAACCAGCTAATCTTACTTGGGTCCACATTAAGCACATGCAAACATCAGTTGCGTCCAAATTTCCATACTAAAATATTATTTAGTAGCTAAAACACTGTGTGAGATATTTGAGTAAGTCCGAAACATTAGTATGAAACCAATAGTACGCAAATGACCTTACAGTATGCAATGCTGGACACTACGGCTGCATAAATATCCCACAATGCAATGCAATCCAGTGACAACAACATTCATAGCGGACGTTGGCGGGTAGCTCTGTAACGTCACTAACGCTTTGATTTAACCGTAAGATTTCACTTTGCTAAGGTGTGATATAGTATATGTTAAGTTAATTCCGAGTTTGATTCACATGAGGTTGGTTACCATGGTTACGCGTCTCCAACCGGCGAGGAGGCTCTCAGGACGTGACGACGTAAACTACTGCTCGGTGCGTCCAAAAAGATAGTACACCTGTTGAGTATGTGGTATGTGGTGTGTGATTCGGACGAATACGCATTAAAATGACATACAAAATAGAAATACATGAATAGAAATACATAGTTACAGATCAAACTTAGAGACGTGACACCTGAAATACCAAACTAAACAAACATACAAACACCACCACAGAAAATGAATTACAGTCTTAGATACAAATGTAAGTTTCTTTTCAACACTAACAATGCAGCAGAGACTTCAAGAACTTCATCTATAGATAAAAGCTGTAAGTAACGCGGTAGTTGTAGGACGAGGCAGTACTCAAACACCCTCTGGTGTTCTGGTCATGCAGGTGTTTAGGAGGAGAATAAGAAGCTTTCATGACCAATAATAATCAATAATCATGAAGAAGTAGTAGTTTATGACGTGTTGGATTCAGTCTGAATGGTATTATTATTCAGCGCTGTAGAAGAACCTCCACACATCAGGTAACATCAAACACATTCTTCCTCAGGAGTCTGACTAGAATAATATCACGTACATGTTTGACTCTTTATTTAGTGATGGAGTGATGAAGAAAAGACGATGGTGTGTCTGTTTGTCCTCTCTAACGTTTCTCCTCTCCTCCTCTTTCAGAGTGAAGCCTTTGACATCTACACTCTCTACTGCATGAACTACCCCAAGTAAGTATTCACTCATATTCTATCCGTCTGAACGTGTTGTGTGTTAAATCAACGTTTGGTCAGCGCCCCTCGTCATCGGAGGCCGATACACGGCAGCCCCCTTTAGAGACCGGGGATTCAGTGTGAACCCACCCGCGGCGTTACTCGCCGGTCGGAGACGTGACGTAGTATTAATATTAACGATAGCGTGAGAGTCTGTTCATCAGTTCAATCAGAACATGTGTTGTGGATGAATGAGGTCAGAATATATGAAGTTAAACTTTGATTTCAATGTGGAAGAAATTACGATGAAAGTTTATGATGGATCAGACAAAACATACAAGAATACAAGAGATCAGGTTTTACGTCTCCTTGTAGAGGTTTTATGTTTTCTTGTAGAGGTTTTACGTCTCCTTGCAGAGGTTTTATGTTTTCTTGTAGAGGTTTTACGTCTCCTTGTAGAGGTTTTATGTCTCCTTGAAGAGGTTTTACGTCTCCTTGTAGAGGTTTTACGTCTCCTTGTAGAGGTTTTACGTCTCCTTGAAGAGGTTTTGCATCTCTTTGTAGAGGTTTTGCGTCTCTTTATAGAGGTTTTACGTCTCCTTGTAGAGGTTTTGCATCTCTTTGTAGAGGTTTTGCGTCTCTTTATAGAGGTTTTACGTCTCCTTGTAGAGGTTTTATGTGTTCTTGTGTTTGTATTCTGTCTCCTTTTGGTCTTTTTGTATCTCTTTGTAGACGTTTTGCGTCACTTTGTAGAGGTTTTACGTCTCTTTGTGGTTGTTTTGTGTCTCTTTGTGGCTGTATTCGGTCTCTTTTTGGTTGTTTTACAACATTTACTTCATAATGAAGTGAAAGCAAAAACAAAACTGGTCAACTGCCACTTTAAATTCCTAACAGCATCATATTATATAAACCGATGGCATGTTTACTGTGTAAAATCTTGATCTGAGAACTGTCAGATGGGTGAATACAACAACATATTAAAGCACTAAAACAGAATGGTGTTTGGTGACCAGCTCCTCAGAAGTCAACGCCAACAGCCAACGCAGTGAAAGGCTTCAATGCTCCTGCAGAGAAAGAGCTGCTGACAGCAGCAGGACCAGACCAGTGTGTCAGCGACCACATAGTCAGAGATCAACAGTTTAGTTTTACCGTCACCAAAACACTCTGACAAGTATTAGTGCTGTGTTCAGCACAGATGTGCTCCAGTTGTTGCTCTTTGTGTGTTCATATCTCTCACAGCATCTCCTCTCCATCAATCTGACAGACAGATGTTTGTCCTGACTGGATCACCGCCCAGCTCTGTGTGTGTGTGTGTGTGTGTGTCCACATCTGTCTGCATGTTAATACACTTAAATCACTGCATGTATACACAGTAAACGCCTTCATCCACATCCATCCATACATGCCTTTATTATGTGTGTGAGTTTAAATCCCTCCTTCAGCTCCCTCCTCTCTCTGCCTGTCGCCTCCTTAAAGCTCCATTAAACTCCAATAAAAAGAAGTAGGTCAACTGCTTTCAGACCAGCAAACTGAGAAACTCTGAGAAACTCTCCAGCTTTCAGATTTCAGCACTGCATCGCTGCTTCTTCTTCTTCTTCTGGAGGCTTTCAGGCTCCACACTCTCAAACTGCTGCAGCATGTTGGGTACATTTCAGGACAGATGTCATGATGTCTTCGCTGTCACGAGGACCGATAGAGGAAATCTGTCCTGCTGCCTAAAGCTGTAACTCTCTACAACACCTCACCTCTGTCTAACAGAGAACGATCAGCTCTATAGTTTCTGTCTCTGGCACATGTGAACCCCCTGAACCAACACAAACTGTGCCTGTGTAGAAAACCTAAAGAATCCATCGCTACCAACCAGGTCACTCCAGCTAGCTGGGAAAGAGGTGAAATTACGCCCCGAAGTTGCACTAAATGTTGGTGAGGAAAAACTGTCATGTCCATTTTCAAAGGAGTCCCTTGACCTCTGACCTCCAGATATATGAATGTAAATGTGTTTTTGTCCAAAATAATGTCAGAAAAATGTCCAATGAATAGTCTGAAAAATGTCTTAAAAAAAGTCAGAAAAATTTCCAGATATTGTCTGAATATTTTTTGTTTTGTTTTAATTCCCCCAAAATGTCCAAAAAATGTCCAAAAAAACTTAAAAAAAAAAAAAAAAAAAGAAAAAGTCTGTAAAATGTCTGAAAGAAAGGCAGAAGAAATGTCGGATCCTGGTATCATATGAAACTATACAACCTGATGAATCCATCTATACCAACCAGGTCAGACTAGCTGGTCATGAAGGAGGTTAAATAACGCGCCAAACTTATGCTAAATGTTGGAGAGGAAAAACTGACATGGCCATTTTCAAAGGGGTCCATTGACCTCTGACCTCCAGATCAGTGAATGTAAATGGGTTCTCTGGGTACCCACGAGTCTCCCCTTTACAGACATGCCCACTTTATGATCATCACATGCAGTTTGGGGGCAAAAAACATGCAGTACAAACATGTTATTTTTTGCCTATTCTAAAATGGTGTTTTTCTGGTGTGTTCTTCTTACTTACAGTATCGTAATATATTGAATCGTAATCTCTGTATCATGATATGCATCATATCACCAGATTCTTGTCAACACTCAGCCCTACAAAATGATTTGTTGACTAAAAATGTATGACTTTTCGTCGACTAAAACGAGACGAAAACGTTTTGAGTTGTTGTCGGCTAAATCTATGAAGGATAAAAATGTCTTAAAATGTGACTTTAAACTAATTTGCATTTTCGTTTTAAAACTAAGACTAATGTCCGGTTCAGACTTCACGATATCAGCCCGATTATAGCCCGACACGGCCGTCGCAGGGTGTCCGACTCGGTTCGGGAACAATAAATGAGTTTTATGTGGTGTAGCTGGTCAAACAGTCAAAAGCACAACTAAACAAGCAGCAATAACAACAAATTATCTAAACTCTACACTCAAAGGCAACAAAATACACACAAAAGCTTACATTCACTTCACCTCATGGATGTTCTAATCCCGGACGAGCCCCCTTTTGTTACGCCCCACCCTTGGGCAGCCCTATTGGGGCGAACAACACTCTAACACACTGACCCAAACCAAACACAGAAGACACCTTTTAAAACTCAAATCCATAGGATTTATTAACAAGAAAATATGAAAAAGACAAAATATCAAGTCCTAAGCTGAGAGGCAGCAGAAGCAGCAGTCCTCACACCAGAAGCCTCTCTCTTCTGCTGCTGGCACAGGAGCTTTGAAACACCTCCTTCCCAACCTCATTGAGCAAATGCAGCACACCTGGGCACCTCGTTGAGGAGAGCAGCACACCTGGGCAGAGCCACTGGAGAGGGAAAAGGGACAACAGCACAGGAAACAT
>CAKAOH010011770.1:0-12615 GCA_916701665.1 Sebastiscus tertius | reverse complement strand
GCCGCTTTACATGGTCGGGCCCGGGGGGGGGTGGGGCCCCCCGGGGGGGGGACTTGAGCCCCGGTAAGCCCGTATATATTAAGACAGCGTTGCCGGGACAAGTGTGTGTTGTTGGAACAGGGGACCGACGTGTAGTCTGTTATGTGTCGCGGCCCGGTCACAACAAGAATTTCTGACTCTCAGTCGTCTAATCTGACAGAGTGACCATCGTAACCGTCATAAATATCCTGTAGTCTGATCCTGGCGTCAGACTAAATCTAAAACAGCAACCAAAGTGACCTACTGCTGCATCTGGCTGCGGTTTGTTTTGGTTGACGGATACGGAACGGATAAGACGTCACGTTACTCAGACTACCACAATAAAAGCGATAACTTCCTTCTACCTCCACAGAGACTCAAATGAAGCAAATTTATTGATTCTGGCACTAAAAACATAGATTTCAAAATCGTAAAAGAAGAAAAAAGCCTACAAACTGTACAAAGATTATCACAACATCATTCATTATTAGGTCGACAGCCACCTCATCACCAAATGAGAACAGATGTGTGTTACTAGAGACAGATGTGATCACCAGAAGACAGTTTTCCGCTGTGATCCGCCGGGTCCGGTCTGGAGGAGAATCTGCTGGATTTGCAGGTTTCTGAACTCGAGTGTCGCCCCGCTGGGAACTCGAGATGAGACTCTCTGTTTGGTTTAATTCTCCTGCGAGAGAAGAGAGAAAATAACACAAAAAACAACTCCAGGAATGCAGCTTCCTTCACCATCTGAAATCACTAACAGCAGAATTAAAGTGTTTCTCTCACAAACACACGTTGTTGTATCCAGCATAACGTATATCAGGAAACGAGCTGCTGTTAAAACGACATTAACAGACGTGGATGTAATCTCAGTAGGTCGGTCCAGAGGGAGGACGGAGACAGATGCTGAGCTGATTTATGCTGCTAAACTCCACTTGGATTCCGTGTTCTGTTTGTAATGCTGTAAATTGATGAGCTGCAGAGCCGGGGGGAGGGGGGGGCGTCCTTAAAGCCAAGTTTTAACAGAGCGGGGAAATCTTCCAGTAATGGTCCGACTCATTGGAAGGTGGACGTGTAGCTCAGAGAGCAGGTTACTGGGTTTAGATCAGATCCTTCATGGGGGATGTTTAAGATAGATTCCCTCCGACTGCGTTGCAAATATCTCCATCTTACCATGTCATTTTTCTCTCTTATTAAAGTCTCGTTGCTCGACAGAATCAGGACAGAACCAGAAAAAAAACGACATGGAGGAAAGATTAGAGCCGTTAATGTGACCAAAATATGAAGCTTGGTTTGCACAGATTGTTTCTCCTGATCAGTGAAAGGAAGGAACGACATTATAATCATCATCATTAAGAATGAACCATAATTCAACTTTTCCATTGTGGAAAAGTTAAAGAGGGACATATCGTGCTCATTTCCAGATTCATACTTGTATTTTGGATTTCTACTAGAACATGTTTACATGATTTAATGTTCAAAAAACACAATATATATCTCCTACTGTCTATCTGAATATACCTGTATTCAGTTTTAGCGACTGTCTCTTTAAGACCAACTCCTGAAAAAGACCAAATGTTTGTGCACAAGCTCTAAAAAAAAAGTGAGTTTTTCATGACATGTCCCTTTAAAATAGTTTTTGTTCGTATAATTAAAGCCAAACACGTCCTGTCTCTCTCACTCGCTGTACTGATGGTCAACACATTCTCACTCCCAACTCGTCAAATATCAAAGACTGACGCATGGGGTACCCCTCTAGTGTTACCTTTAGACGGACCGGGGACGGCGTGTCAAAATACGCTCATTACATGTGCAGTGTCCTTTCAAAATAAACTTCTGTTGTCACAGGAAGTTAGGTTTAGGCAACACAACCGCTTAGTTAGGTTTAGGAAACAGTCGCGGTTGTCGTTAACTTCACTGACTAGTGACTCACGGGGCTGACGATACCGACGAGTCACGTTACTAACTTTGTGACAAAATAAGTCAACGTTACTTTTAGTTTCACAAATAAAGTGTTTGACGCTCCAAACTTCTTGGGGGGTCTGATCCTAGAATCGCCTCGGGTCCCACCGCTGCACTTTGGCAAGAAGCTCAAGAAAGTTGACGAGCAGCAGAGATCACGATGGAACACTAATGATAGAAAAACGTCCCCCAGAACCTCCTCGTCTGTCTGATTGTGTGGTTTCATCTCGACTCTTTGTAGTTGTGTTCACGGACGGCCGATCCAAACTGAGGTTACCTCTGAATCATCCACCACAGCTCCAGTTTATCCAGAGACTCAAACAGGTCTGGTGTTGTGAGTCTTCTTGTGCCAGAACCAGTTTGATTGTTGTAAGTCGATATATTTCACATACAACATGAGTATATCAGTGCAGATATGCAGTATATATATATGATACTAACACACAGTGGAAAAGTCATTATTTGGATACCTGGAAACCACTTTTTTGCAAATGCAAACAAACGTTGCCGTCAGATTGGCGGCGAGAGCAGAGAGTTGAGGAGGTTAATGGTATTCTGTGCAGACTGCAGGCTGGTGTTGTGTTTCCTCTGATTGGTGGAGATGAATCCAGACTCTGGGGAGCAGCTCTGATTATCTACAGTCAGTGAGAATATGGACGCTTCAGTCTGTAATAAACACAGACTGATTTCTCTCTGAGAATGAATGCAACATGAGGTGAATAATAGATGATAAAAGTTGTGAAGAGGTGAGTTTCATGTGCAGGAAGCGGAGTGATTTGATGGGAATCTGTCCAGGCTGGGTTTCTAGGAATGTCTCTCTGGTGGACGGGGTTTCATATCTGCCATATGCTTTAGATTCTTCATGCAGAGGTCGGTGTTTATCTGAAGGCTGCAGGCGGTTTCCTTCAGTCTGGTTCTGTCTGAGATCGTAGATTACAGCGTCGCTTGCTGTCTGAGACGACTCGGTCCCGGTTCTGACATTTGTATGAATGCAAATGTTTTGTCCTCTCACATCGGAGTTCATGTTTGTCGTACTTCTTGCGATGACCACATGCCTGAAAACTTCTGTACTTCAGTTCAGCAAAACATCCAGCTAACATCCTCTAGAAGCTGCGGAGGACAGAAGAAACAACATACTGAGGATTTATTTATTCTTAGAGCCTTTTAATGGAGCTGAAATCAGATTTAGATTATATCAATGTTGTGTGGAGAGTTTGACCTGATGTTGAGCTGGAGAAGAGCATCCAAACGTTCACCAAGTCAAGATGGAGACGGACAAAAAAAACAAGATGGTGATGGGAAAAAAACCAAGATGGCAACAGCCAAAAACCAAGATAGTAACGGCCAAAAACCAAGATAGTAACGGCCAAAAACCAAGATAGTAACGGCCAAAAACCAAGATGGCAACAGCCAAAAACCAAGATGGTGACGACCAAAAACCAAGATAGTAACGGCCAAAAACCAAGATAGTAACGGCCAAAAACCAAGATGGCAACAGCCAAAAACCAAGATGGCAACAGCCAAAAACCAAGATGGCAACAGCCAAAAACCAAGATGGCAACAGCCAAAAACCAAGATGGTGACGACCAAAAACCAAGATGGTGACGGCCAAAAACCAAGATGGTAACGGCCAAAAACCAAGATGGCAACAGTCAAAAACCAAGATGGCAACAGCCAAAAACCAAGATAGTAACGGCCAAAAACCAAGATGGTGATGGCCAAAAACCAAGATGGTGACGACCAAAAACCAAGATGGTGATGGCCAAAAACCAAGATGGTGACGACCAAAAACCAAGATGGAGACGGCCAAATGAAATGTTTGTGAACATAATTCAGGGGACATAATCGTGATTTAACTTCAGGTTGAAATGTGCAGATAAACGGTTTGAAAGCTTCAGACTTCCTGCTGAACACGAGTCTGTAGAAGATATTACTGCTGCTCTGGACTCCTCATGTGATTAACGTCTATCTGGAGGAACAGATCCTCCTCTCCTCCTCTCCTCCTCTCTCCTCCATCGTTACCTTGACCTCCTTCCTCTCTCTTCACCCCCCCTTGTTCAGACTTCCCATCTCACCGCTGGTGTCCAAGATTCTTTGGCTTCTCGCTGTGATGAATGTTTGTCGAGGACTCTCCTCTGTCCTCCATCCCCCTTTTCCTCTCCTTCCTCCTCCTCTCCTCCATCATCTCCCTCACACTCTTCAGTTTCTTCCTGTCTTTTGTTCAGCTTTCTGATGAATGTTCATCCCTTCTTCATCTTCTCTGTTTCTCTTTCTTTGTTCAGATCGTGATGAATGAGCTTCTTCTTCATCTCACAGACCTCCTCCTCGTCATCTCCGATCTCCTCACTTCCTCTCCTTCTCCCCTAAACGTGTAATGGATGTTTGTCAGAGGTCCAAACAGCTGTGGACTCCTCTTCCTCCTTCATAATCTCCTCCTCTTCTTCCTCCTCTTCCTCTTCCATCCCTCCTTCCTTCATTCGAGGAGTTTCTCCATCATCTTCCGGACCTCGACGGCTGAACTCTCTCTCTCTTTGTTGGTGTTTATAATCTCATCTGGACGTCCATCACTCTTATTTAAAGTCTGTTAAAGGTTCTGGTTCTGGTTCTGGTTCTGTTTATCAGGTTCTTATTGAATCCTGGATCATGTCGTGTTGAGTGAGAGAGAAAACAAACCAGACTGAGGAGACAAAACAAGAAAAAGCTTTAATTTATAACAGATCTACGCTGACATCAGCAGTAATATGTCCATGTTTTCTCTCCCCCTCTCTGGTCTCTCTCTCTCTCTCTCTCTGGTTCTGGTTCTGATTCTGGTTCTGTCTCTGTCTCCACAGTTCTGTGGCGGTGCTGAGGGACTGTATGAAACACAAGAGTCTGGTTCGGTTCTTCCAGGAGAGACAGACGACTCTGAACCACTCGTTACCTCTGGAGACGTACCTGCTCAAACCGGTGCAGAGGATCCTCAAATACCACCTGCTACTACAGGTACTACTCCAAATACTACACTTAGTACCCCAAATACCACCTGCTACTACAGGTACTACTCCAAATACTACTACTAGTACCTCAAATACCACCTGCTACTACAGGTACTACTCCAAATACTACACTTAGTACCCCAAATACCACCTGCTACTACAGGTACTACTCAAAAACTAAACTTAGTACCTCAAATACCACCTGCTACTACAGGTACTACTCCAAATACTACACTTAGTACCCCAAATACCACCTGCTACTACAGGTACTACTCCAAATACTACGCTTAGTATCTCAAATACCACCTGCTACTACAGGTACTACTCCAAATACTACTACTAGTACCTCAAATACCACCTGCTACTACAGGTACTACTCCAAATACTACTACTAGTACCTCAAATACCACCTGCTACTACAGGTACTACTCCAAATACTACACCTAGTACCTCAAAGAGAATGGCGGTACTGTTGGGTGTGAGGGACGGGCGAAGGCCATTTATGTTAAAGTCAAGACTTATTTTTAAATCAATAATTCCTCCTTTTATTTCAAAATAAAAAGCCCTCAAGCGTTTTTTTTCTGTGGACAGAATTCCTTCATTTGTTAACACAAGGCTTTTATTATGAAATATGAGCAGTTAGTGCTGTGAAACATGCAGTGACTTGGAGAGCTCCATAAATTGATAAAGTGTAGGCTTTAGATCAACACTTCCTGCTTTCATTTCAAAATAAAAGCCCTCAAGCATTTTTTTCTGTAGACAGAGTTCCTTCATTTGTTAACACAAGGTTTTTATTCTGAAATATTTGCCGGACAGTGTTGTAGAACATGCAGTGACTTGAAGAGCTCCATGAATGAATATAGTGTTTTAATTGTGGATTTTTACTATTATTTACTAATTACCATATGTTTCTTAACCTTTCTCTGTCTAAAATAAATATAAATCATATTTATAATGAAATGAAATGGCCATTAAAAGGCAATGTAGAAAGAAAGGGCTGACAGCAACAGCAGAAACGCAGCTGGTGTGAACGCCTGAAGCGTGAATCATGCAGCCGCCACGTGCTCTTGACGTTCCTCTAGTGTCTGGGGCTTTAACCTGAGGGGAGGGAGAAACTGTCATGTCTTGTCACGGTGGATTTGGTGCCAATGAGAAGAACATCGGTTTTATCACTATTTAGTTGCAGGAGAAGCAGGATTTGATTTCTTTAAGGCAAGAGGGGAGGTAGGCGGGAGGATGGAAGTGGGTCTGGTTGACAGGTAGAGCTGGGTGTCATCGGCACAGCAATGAAAATGGATGTTATATTTACGGAAGATATGGCCAAGAGGAAGTAGATAAAATGATAAAGAAAAGGGGCCCCAGGACGGATCCCTGGGGATCGCCGGTAGTGACGAGATACAACTGTTTTTTCGAGGATTTTAGATAGAAAAGGTAGGTTCTCGATAGGACGAAGGTTATTGTTAATTGTTGGGATCTGCACCAGGTTTCTTGAGTATACTGTCGGAGTTCTAGTGGCTAATTTGAAAGATGAGGGAACAATACCAGAGGTGAGAGGGGAATGTATGATGACAAAGAAGATAAGGCAGGCTTTTACCAAGACAGTAGGAAGAGGATCTATACTACATGTATCACTTAAAATACCACCTGCTACTACAGGTAATACCTGAAATACTTCATACAGTCCATCACGAGGAGTACTAAAACATTCAGTGTCTTTAACACTGATCATTATAATTGAGTACTTGATTAATGTAGTCGTGTAGTAAATATCTCACTGAGCGAACCCAACAGGCTGTTTCTTGTCAGTAAACACAGGATTTATGGGCTAAAATTACACAGAAATAAAGTTTTCCGTCCTCTAAGTGAGAAAAACTGAGGACAGCTGAGGACATCTGAGGACAGCTGAGGACATCCAGTGTGTCTCCTCTTAGATTTTAAGTCTTTAGAGATACGTGTGTGACGGTGATAAAAGCCGTCTGGTCTGCGTTACTCAATGATTTATTAAATGACAAAGAGCAGCAACAACAACAGATTGGGACTTCCCTTCTTTAGACCGGGCCGTGTCCTGACTGTTTATTATATAAATATTTATTTATATAATTATTATTTATCTAATACAGCCCAGCTCATCACGGGGTCACGACCTTTAAACATCACACTCATCCATAAAACACAAAACACACATTCCTCTGACAGCTTCTCCCAATAAACTTGGAGAGTTTCTCCACTGGGTCCAGTCCAAGTTCTGATTCCAGTCCAAGTTCTGGTTCCAGTCCAAGCCCACCTCAGAGAGGAGAATGATGAAACAGACAGTAGAGCCGGTCTTTGTTCTCTCCTGTTTGGTCTGCATTAGTGTATATTAGTGTGCATTAGTGAGTATTAGTGTGTGTTGTTGTTGCTCTGTGTACGGTGGCCAGTATAAACACCGCTCAAACATGTGTTTGGAGCGACGCAGGGATTTTCCCATAATCCTCAGCTGGTCCTGCTTCGATCGTCTCTGTGATGTGTCGGCTGGTTAACGTTGTTTTGTAGAACAGAATGTCGGAGGTAAATCAGCTAAAACGTGTCTCATGTCTGACTCTCAGGAACTTTCCAAACACTTTGACAAGAGCGACCCCGGATATGAGATCATCGAGGACGCCATCATCACCATGACAGCGGTCGCATGGTACATCAACGACATGAAGAGGAAACAGGAGCACGCAGTACGACTACAGGTAAGAGGTTATTAATAACTCCTATGATCTTTGTAAGGGAAACTTAGTGTGTCAGCATTATACTACAGCACTGTTTCAGATGTCAAAGTTAACACGATAACAGTTAATGCCCAATCGTTTTAACACCACTAATTTCTTTAACGCATTAACGCAACTGAACTGGTGAGGACAAACTGTCATGGTCATCTTCAAAGGGGTCCCTTGACCTCTGACCTCCAGATCAGTGAATGTAAATGGGTTCTCTGGGTACCCACGAGTCTCCCCTTTACGGACATGCCCACTTTATGATCATCACATGCAGTTTGGGGCAAGTCATAGTCCAGTCAGCACACTGACACACTGACAGCTGTTGTTGCCTGTTGGGCTGCAGTTTGCCATGTTATGATTGGAGCATATTGTTTTATGCTAAATGCAGTACCTGTGAGGGTTTCTGGATCAATATCTGTCATTGATCTGTGTTGTTAATGGCTTTTCAATAATAAATATATACATACATTTGCATAAAGCAGCATATTAGTCCACTCCCATGTTGATAAGAGGATTAAAGACTTGACAAATCCCCCTTTAAGGTTCATTTAGAACAGATAAAAACATGTGTGATTAATTTGTGATTAATCGCGATTAAGTATTTTAATCAATTGACAGACCTAATATTTATGTATATACAAATTATATATGTAGACTCTAAATGTGCTTTTGAACTAATAAGGGATCTGTCTGAAGTGATGTTTGTCTAAAAATGGCTAACTAATATCATCTTTCCAACATAAAAGATCTCATTAACATGTATTTTAAAACAAGAAACGGTTTAGTGCTCTCTCAGATTAGACAGAGACATGAATGTCCCTTTTTTTCCGTGATGCTCAGCACGACTTTCAACAACGTATTTTTCGTGCGTTTTCCTACAAATGTCCAGCAACACGTGACACACCTGTCAATTTCCACTACAGTCTTTTCAAAATAAAACTACTTAGTTAGGTTTAGGAAAAGATGGTGGTTTGGGTTAAAATAACTCCAGAAGTTCTGTAACTTAAGTACGGAAGTTATGTGACAAATAAATCAAAGTTGATTTCTGGCCTCACACGGGGCACCAATAATGTCCTGGTGGATTACACATGAATTGATTTTTTGTGAAATTTGTGTCTATGTACACGAATCAATACATTCAATTTTTGGACTATTTCAAGTGTGAGACTGGGCTGTAATAATGTGAATAATCTGTGATTTTTTGGTCGGTAGTTTAAAAGGTTTGTGGTGTAATTTCATCTGAAGGATTTCAAACTGCCACAGAGGTTGAGATCTTTAAGTTTATGAAACCTTTAAACTAAAAGCTGAGCTGTTTTTCCTGCCTGCTGACACGTTGTGAGGATTCAGGCCGTTACCAGAGCAGCGTCTCCTCCTCCTCCTCCTCCTCCTCCTCCTCAGACCGTAGAGAGAAGAGGTCACCTGGTTGACCTTCAGGTGTCAAACTCTACATTCCTCAACCTCCCCGACACGTGTTCACATCATCATCACACACACAGGAACATGTTATCAGCTCCTTCCGTCACACGTGTGTGTGTGTGTGTGTGTGTGTGTGTGTGTGTGTGTGTGTGTGTCGGCTTCCTCGCATCTCCAGCTGAGTTTTAACACTCCTCCTGTCAGTCCTGCTGTTCCTCTGCTCTGGTCCTTATAGCCTCTTAATGTTGATTTACTCTCGTTTCTGTTCCACTTGAGTTAATTCACTTCAGTTACATTCAGATCAAAGATTCTAGAAATGTTCCTGTATATCAGGACACACTAAATACTGTTGTTGTCTTGTAATCAGGAGTCTTTACGACGTCGGGGTTTTCACTAAATCACTGGCCGGAGACAGGAAGTCACACTATAAGATCTTATCTATAACAATGAAATGTTAGCAAGACAAATAAACACTCACGCACTGTAAATGTACTGGCTGGGCGCTTAATTATCAGATGATGATGACTTAATATCGCAGAGTAAAGTTGTATGCTTTCCTTCCTTCCTTCAGTAACTCTCCGTGGTGATAACCTTCTTCCGCCAGGAGGTGGCGTCATAATAAAGGCCACATAACAGAAGACGCATGTGATCAGGCACAAATCTCCCCATTGTGTGACTTATTATTGTCTACACCAGAAGTTCTCAAACATTTTACACCACGTACCACCTCAGAAGATATTTGACCCTCCAAGTACCACCATTATGACCAGGGTGGGATGGGCAATTCTTTTTCCTGGGGGGCCACATGAGAAACCCAGATTGTTGCCGGGGGCCAAACAAATTCTGTCAGACGCAACCTCTATTTTATTACTACTTTAATTTATAGAAAACATACTGTGTACTTATTTTTCAGCATTTATTCTACTGAAAATCCAAACAGCAGATCAGGAGGAGGTTTTGAACCGTACACGACGGACTGTTTTGGGTAGGGATGTCTCTTTAGTGCAGTTTTACTACCGTCAGATCTTTCTGGATGAATGTCAACAGCAGGTGGTCCAGTAATCTCAATCTGCAACAGCTTCATCCACATTTCTACTTCCCTCTGACTCTCTCTGTTCCAGCTGGTTGTGAGAGGTCAAAGGTCGCCTCCACAGCTGGGCCTGTGGCTCATTAACAAACAGTTGTGACTCCTTTCTCTGTGTTTTAGGAATAGTTTAGTTTCATAAATTTAAACTTTAACCTCCGAAGGCTGACGGAGCAGGAAGTGTACAGGTGTTGACCTCTGACCTCCGAGCAGCTGGGACAGATGGAGGAGAGGTCACATGGTTTACAGGGATTGTTTTATTTTTCAGTGTCTCAGTGTTTCCTCTCAAAGACGATATTATACTGTTGTTTTAATGTGAATTTTCTTTCTTTCTTTCTTCGTTCGTTTATTTATTTACTATTTATTATTTTATAAATAACTGTATTTATTAATATATAAAAAAAACAATTGGTCCCTGATATTGTTGGCTTAAAAGTTTGAAGTCAATTTCACCTCAATGAGAGTTACAGGAGTAAAAGTGTCTTTCTTTCTTTCTTTTTTTATTTGTTTATTTATTTATTTGTTTATTATTATTTGTTAATTTATCTATTTATTTATTAATATATTTATTCATTAATTTGTTACCTCAATGCAGATAATGAGTAAGGGCGCCCACCGGCATTTCTTTTTTCTGGAGGGCAACCCCCCCCCCCCCCGCCCCCACCCCCATCCAGTAGGTGGCGCCCTAGGCGACCGCCTATACGGCCTAAGCCTTACGCCGGCCCTGGTTGTGTTAATGCGTTTAAATAAATTAGTGGTGTTAAACCGTATTTGCGATGACGCGTTATTATCGCGTTAACTTTGACAGCCTGAGTTTATAGAAAAGGAATATAACACAAAAAGCTGTAATAACGACTGTAACCTTGTAAAGAACCAGAAAATGGTGCAATTATCAGAAGAAGAATTTTGTACCAAAAAAACGTGATTGCTTGGACTCATGAAACAGCCCTATAATGTTCTCTTTAGAACCCTTTGACTTTATAAAGAACCTTTCTGTACATCACCTTGAAGGTTCAGCTAGTAGAACCCTTTTTATTAAATATAATGTGCTGGTTCCTCTGACCTCTGACCTGTGACCTTTCACCTCCTCCTCCTCCTCGCCCTCCTCGTCTCCTCATCCTCCTCCTTCTCCTCCTCCTCCTCCTCACAGGAGATCGAGTCCCTGCTGGTGAACTGGAGCGGGCCGGACCTCGGCGGGTTCGGAGAGCTGGTTCTGGAAGGTTCCTTCAAGGTGCACAGAGTGAAGAAGGAGAGAGCGTTCTTCCTGTTCGGCACCATGCTGCTGATCGCCAAGAAGAGGCTGGAGCAGTTCGTCTACAGCACGCACATCTTCGTGAGTTAGCCGCCGTCGGCACGCTTTTTATGTATTCATTTATTTATTTATTTATTATGGACGTAAACAACCACTTTCTGTCTGTCTTCATGTCTTCATGTCTTCATGTCTCCGTCTCCGTCTCTAGTGCTGTAATCTGCTGCTGGTGGAGACTCTGAAGGATTCTCTGTGTTTCAAAGTGTCGGATCAGACGATTCCCAAACTGCAGCACGTCGTCCAGGTGAGAGACGGAGAGACGGCACCTCAGAGTCTAGACACGCTGGGTTCACTGGGTCATAACTACTAATGAGTAATATCTGCTTCATGTTCCTCCTGTCGTCAGTATTTAATACTTCTAAACATGAGTATAACTACTGTAAGATGTACTTCATGTACTTCATGTACTTCATGTACTTCATGTACTACTTGTTGTGTTGTTGCTGCAGACGAAGAACCAGGAGGAGAAGAGACTTTGGGTTCACTACCTCAAGAGACTGATCGTAGAAAACCATCCTGCTTCTCTCCCACAGAAGGTAAGGAGGGAGGAGATAAAGGAAGGAGGAAAGGGAAGGGAAGGGAAGGAGGGAGGAGGGAAGAGGGGAGGGAAAGAGGGAGGAGAGGGGCGGAAGGAGGAGGAGAGGACAGGGGAGGAGGGAGGAGGTGAAGGAAGGAGAGGAGGAGAGGGGAAGGAGGGAGGAGGGAGGGAAAGAGGGAGGAGGAGGGAAGGTAAGAAGGGAGGAAGGAAGGTAAGGAGAGGTGAGAGTAGGTAAGGAGGAAGGAAAGTAAGAAGAGAGGAGGGAAGGGAAGGAGGAAGGAGTAGTAATAGTAGTTTCAGTAGTAGTAGTAATGGTAATAGTAGTAGTAGTAGTAGTATTAGTAGTAGTAGTAGAATTGGTAGTAGTAGTAGTAGTATTAGTAGTAGTAGTAATGGTAGTAGTAGTAGTAGTAGTATTAGTGGTAGTAGTAGTGATAGTAGTATTGGTATAGTGGACAGTGACAGCAGTAGTAGTAGTAGTATTGGTAGTAGTACTAGTAGTAGTAGTAGTAGTAGTAGTAGTAGTATTGGTAGTAGTAGTAGTAGTATTAATGGTAGTAGTATTGGTAGTA
>CAKAOH010011762.1:677-26998 GCA_916701665.1 Sebastiscus tertius | reverse complement strand
TTATGATTTGAGCATATTTTTTATACTAAATGCAGTACCTGTGAGGGTTTCTGGACAATATCTGTCATTGTTTTGTGTTGTTAATTGATTTCCGATAATAAATATATGCATACATTTGCATAAAGCAGCATATTTGCCCACTCCCATGTTGATAATAGTATTAAATACTTGACAACTCTCCCTTTATTGTACATTTTGAACATATAAAAAATGTGCGGCGTTAAAACGAATTTGCGTTAACAGCAACTAACTAAAGACAGCACTTATTAAAACATAAATGATGTTTACATTATCACCTTTCTATGTTCAGTAACATTGAAGAAACGACTTCCTGTTAACTTCCGTCATCTTGTGTTTGTCCCACAGATGTGTACTCCCAGAAACACTCCCGCTACGCCGCCCAACTTCCCGGACGCCATCACCATGTTCTCTAAGCTGCGGGCGTCTGATTGCGGCTCCGCCGGCAGCGGTCCCTCCCAGGCTTCCATGGCCTGCTCCCCTCCCCCTTCCACATCGGGCTTTGGCTCCTTCTGGGCCTCCTCGCCGCCCAGCCACCAGCCGGCCTGGCTGCCCCCGTCGTCGCCCACGGGCCACCACATGCACCACCACTACCACCACATGCAACAGACTCCCATGTGGCCCCCTAGCGTCTCTCAGCCCAGCGGCTCCCAGCAGCCCCCCGTCGTGTCGGCGCTCCATGGCCCGAGATGAGACTGAGCGGCGGGTTGCGAGGGGGAGGCTGGTTCAAGTGTAGCCAAATGAGTCTGGGTGGGGGGTGTCGGGGTGGGAGGGGGGTTCATGTGTGGAATGAGAGGAAATGGAAAAAGACAAAGATACTGTTTTCCTCTCTTGTTTTTCTAAACTGAAGACGTTTCCTCTTGTCTTCATCACAAGTCATCCATGCCGAGGAAGAACCGGAGGGTCCCAGGACCCAGCAGAGCACTCTCTGAGGATAGGAGCCATGTGATCTGTTTTTTTTTTACAAACTCTTCTTCTTTCAGCGGGTTCAGAAATAATGTGGCAGGAAGTTGGCGATAACCAGCAGATAAACAAAGGAAGCGTTGTGGATGAAGCAGAGTCAGACGTACAGAGCATGTGGATCATAGATGAGCTGACTTTCATTTACAGCCATAAAACTGCTTCACACAGTGAAACTGAACTCTGGCTGGATGCACGCCGACGCATCAGAGACACAGCAGTTAGTGCATCTCATGTATCACCTTTAACACAGAAATAAGAAACACATTTACCAGCTCAGAGACCAACCTGGGTGACAAAATATTATTTCTGCTGCACATTAAGATGTTTAATTAGTTTATCTCGTCCATTGCCGCTGTGTCCTGATCCAGACAAAGATGGCAGCGTCTGTGCTGGATTTGTCCGACGTGAAAACCGAAAACGTTTTATCATCAGTTTGATAGCGAATCATGGCATCACTTCCTGTCCATGGAGGACATAACCTGCCAAAATAAAAAATAAATAAATAAATAAATGACTCCATGAATAAATATGTCATTAAATGTAGTAAAGATAATATTAAAAATAAATTAAACCATTAATTAATTGAAAAAATTTAACATAAATTGATATTTCTGTTTTAATTTGCTTTTTTATTTATTTACCTTTGTATTAAGTCCCTTATTTATTTACTTTTTTATTTCAGCGACTTCCTTCCGGCTCTGCTCTTTCTGAGGTTGATTGCTAAGACTGAAGCATGACACAACATGAAAGCCTCGCCCCCTCATTTGCATAATGAAGCAAAAATACATGAGAAAATGTAAAAACAAATGTGTAAAGAAAAGAATACAGAGATAAATAAGTTTGGGGAAAATAAATAAGGGGTTAAATGCTAAGGGCAAATCATACATAAATAAATAAATAAATGCTTAAACACATAAATAAATCCATACATTTAAAAATAAATGTGAAAAATTAATGCATAAATTAAAAGAAAATAAATGCATAAATAAATACATCCATTAAAATAAATCAATACATTTAAAAATTCATAAAAATAAATACATAAATAAATAAAAGTGGAAATTAAACAAGAGGAAATAAATAAGGGAATTAATACATATCAATTAATTAATGGCTACATTGATTTTTAATATTATTTTGCTACTTTTAAGGGGATATTTATTTATTTATCGAATCATTTATTTATCTAATTTTGATTTTGGCAGTTTCTGTCAAATACCCCATACCTGTCTAGCTCGTCTAACAATAATGTCATTTCTAATTCATCTGAAATAATTTGGTGAATTCACTTTCCGTATTCAGCTCCTGCTGCAAAGTTTATATTACAAACAAAGTAAAACAAAACAACTACTGTTGTGAGCAGCAAAAAAACTACAGCTCCCATGAAAATGTACCAGTACGGTCTGTGGGCTTATGGGAAATGGTGTCCGTCAAAGGCAGCTAAAAACAGAAATATTGAAAAAAACGACGATATCAGGTAATTTTGTCATTATCTAAACAACAGAAGTGAATCACACTCTGTACTGCTGAGTAAGGTCATGTTTAGAGCTGCAATGATTAATCGATTAGTTGTCAGCTATTAAATTAATTGCCAACTCTTTTGATAATCAGTTTGAGTCATTTTTTAAGAGAAAAAAAGTCTTAATTTTCTGATTACAGCTTCTGAAATGTGAATATTTTCTGGTTTATTTACTCCTTTATGACAGTAAACTTATTATCTTTGAGACATTTGAGGACTTGGGTTTTAGTAAACACTGATCCACATTTTTCACCATTGTCTGTCATTTTGTAGACCAAACGTCTAATTGATGGACTTCTGGTTTCACGTCGGCTCTCTATTTGAATATATCGACATTATTTTATATTTTTATACAAAACGTACATGTTTCTTATGTCGTAAAAAAAAAGAGCACAGACATATTTCTGACTACCTGGATTAAAATACCGTCAAAATCTTTTTGTGTGTTGCAGCAGACAGAATATTATTTCATCCAGATGGACAGAAAAGTGTTTGAGGATTCTGTGAATCCCTTCAGAACAGCAGGATGTGTTGATATAATGATGGTAAAACACGAGAGGCACAAACTGTCATGTTGGATCAATGTGTGAAAAAAACAAAATACACATGGTGAATGAAGATGATCTGTAGAAATATGATGGATGGGTTTGGTAGAACGGCAATAATAAGATTATCTGAAGAGCTGTTTTTTGTTATGAATCATTTCAGGCCGACTGTCAGACTTCAGTTAGTTTTAATTCTCCTCATTAAGAGTCGGGTCAGATTGATTTCCTGTTTATTGATGATGAGGCAGTTTTGTAAATAAAGCCAAAAGATTTCAGTCACGCTAATGATGAACTCACAAAAACGCACATTTGAATCTGATTTAAGAATATTTCGGCGGTGAGCTGCCGGTACCTCTGCCATGTTTTTGTCTGCGGGTGGGGGGTTTAGAGGCCAACTCAGTGATTTTCCACACAACCTTTCAGACGCTCAACCACTCCTACCTCTGTCTGTGTGGACGGGAGAGGCCCCACATGTGCTCTGAATGTATTCTCTGCTGCAGACACAGACAGGATCAGAGGGTTTAAACAAACTGCTGCTGAAGAATTCACAGCAGCAGAGCTCGACAGACAGATGGGTCAAAGAGTCCTGAATGAAAAACCTCAACAAGACTCTTTTATGTTCGCTGTCCTCTTCACACACACACAAAAATCACCAGTAGATTAAAGTTTAGTGAAGAACAGAAAGTCACCTTCACATCCCGACAAAGAGGAAGCAGTTATTGTCGACGTCAGGAAGCGACGGGATGCAGAGAGAAAGATTTTGTCGTTCACAGCTTCACACAGACAATCAACTATTTCCTCTGTTTCTCTTTTATTTGTTTTCACAGCGGCTCAAAGCTGTTCACTTCATTACATCACTAAATTAATACTGTCCAAATCCAACAAACCTGATGAGATTCTATTTAAACATCTGATATGTGATAAATGAATGAACGTAAAGGAAAACTCCCTCCTGAAACACTCAGAGAAACAGATGTTTTACACCTCTGGACTTGTTTTGTTCTGTGGATCTTTCACATTCTTGTGTAATAGTTTGACACAGTCTTCATACAGACATGTTTACTGCCCTTTCTCTGGGTAATTCACCTTCTTTAAAAGGAGCTTTTGCTGCTTCAATAATGTGTACGTCTTTTGTTGACCATTCTGAATGCAACCAAGACCATTTTACATTTTCAGATTATTGTTGGTCAGTTGCAGGTAGTCAAGGTTTCTGCAGACTTTTAAAGCTTATGGAAGACGGAACCTGAACAATTTAAATGAAAAATAAAATAAATTAAAATAAATAAATAAATATGCCATTAAATGTAGCAAAAATAGAAAAATAAGTGTAGCCATTAATTGATAAAGTGGCATTTCTGTTTGAGTTTGCTTCTTTATTTATTTATTTATTTTTATTCATTCCCTTATTTATTTATGCCTCTGTTTAATTTCCCCTTTCATTTCTTTATTTATGTATTATTATTATTAATTTCTAAAAAAAAGTATTCATTTGTTTATTTTCAAATATATGTATTTATGCATTTATTAATTTTTTTCTTTTCTTATTTGCACAATGATGCAGAAATATATAAAGAAAACAATACAAAAATATATAAGGGGTGAAATGCGAAGGGAAAATTGTGCAGAAATAAAGAAAGAAAGAAATGCATTAATAAATACATACATTTAAAAGTAAATTTAAAATAAATAAATACATTTAAAAATTAATAAAAATAAATACATGAATAAATAAAAGGGAAAATTAAACAGAAGAGTAAATAAATAAGGGAATTAATACAAAGATAAATATATAAAAAAGCTATTTAAAATACATTTTCACATTTTATCAATTAATTTATGGTTACATGTATTTTTAACAATTTTTGCTACATTTAATGCTTTTTATTTATTTATTTTTTATTTTGGCAGATCCCGTCTTCCATAGAAGCTTCCTTTAGTTAAATAATCCATCACGGTGAACATTAATGTTACAGTATCACACAGCGCTGATTGAATTGAAAAGTCTAGATTCTTTTCAATATCAATTAATCTGCCCATTTCTCGATTCATCAACTAATACTGTGTTGTGTAAAACATCAGAAAACAATGAAAAATGTCATGAAATGTGTTGTTTTGTCTGAGCAACAATCCAAAAACTTAAAAACATTGTTTACCATCATTTAAGGTGAGTAAAAGCAGCAAATTCTCACATTTTAAAGCTAAAACCTTCAAATGTAACTAACAATATATAAAGTTAGAATTAGCTGCAACATGAACAGAAAATAATCCAATAATATAAAATGATTTTTCTGCATAATGAGTACTTTCACTTTTGATAGTTTAAGTACATTTTGTTTCTAATACTTAAATATAAATGAATGCAGACTTTATGCTCACTGTGATGGATTACACGACTCCAGAGAGTCTCTAAGTAGATTTTTAGTCCATAGTAGAAATAATACATAAACATGCCTAAAACACAGCAACATGTTTGTGATTAAAAGTGAACCTCATTTGTAGTAAACAGGCCTTGGTGCTTTCAATCAGGCAGGTTGAGGTGTGTTCAGTGACTTGAGGGTGGATTTTTCCTTTAAATCAGACGAGTTGAGGTGAATGTTTAATGTGTGAAATGTGCTGAACTCCTGATTGATAAGTTTTGGTGACAGAACGCGTCGCCTGCTGTTGTGTTTAATGAAAGAGCTGCAGGTTTTGGAGGTTTTTTGGACCGACGGGGGAGTCTTCCTGCAGGGTGGGTTACTGGTTTAGCTCCATGTAACCAGTAAAATACAGCTGATGTGTCCCAGCCACCCTGAAGATTTTCTTTTACCTCCTGTTAAACTTTTATTTTGGTCTTACCACATGGATTCACTCTGTTCTAATCCATGACTATTTTATAGAGATTTATCTCAAGTACTTTATGTTCATTTCCTCTGTTGAAATTTGTATTTATATGATTAATAAAACAAGATATGATCTGCTTTCTGTGGCTTCATCTCTCACTGCTGACTGTGTTTTCACTGTAAGAGCTAAAAAACTTGGGGTTCCCAAAAAAACATTAACTCGTCTTTGCATATAAGTCAGACTGAAGATAGGAGGAAGGATGTGGTCGCAGCTGAGCTGCTGTTTCTCATCAGTCGATGTGTGATCGACCCCAAGTGTCCTAACGTGACACGAGCGCTTTAAAGAGGAAGTGTGGAGTTATGTTCAATGATTCAAAAAGAGGATTCAAGATTTGATGCTTAAAAGGTTGTAAGAACAAACCACATTTTGTCAAAAAAGTGAATCATGGAGCCTTAAAAGTACTGTTTGTAACTTCGTAGAGCGAGAACAAGCGTGAGCGCGAGCAACACGACGCTGACTTTCATTGACTTAACGGCCACAGGTGTCGCTGTTAACAAGCAATTTCTGATTCTTATTTAGAGTCCCTTTAAAGAGCCACTGAAGACAAGATTATATTACAAGAGAGAGTCAAACAAGAGAACCCAAATCAGACCTTTTACTGAAGTAAAAGTACCACTACATTAATGTACAAATACTCCTGTACATGTCCTGCATTCAAAATCTTATTCAGGTAAAATACAGAAATATTATCAGGAAAATGTTCTGTATGCTTTCCAGTGTTATATGTCTTAATAAGTGCAGCATTTTTGTTATAGTTGCCTACTTTACAAAAAGGTTGGAAACCACTAGTTTAATGTATTTTTATTTATTTTATACAATTTATTATGTTTTTTATATGAAATCTTAATCCTAAAAGTAACTAAAGCTGTCAAATAGATGTTATTTAGTAGAAGCAAAGAACTTATATTGCCAAGAAGTGAAAGTCAATTGTTCGTTCCATTGCAACATCAGCGCCCAGCAGCAGAGCTACTCTTCCACTATTTTGGACTGAAAGCGACTACCGGACGCCAGTAAAATGGCCACCTACAAAGTGGCGTATAAAAGTAAAACGAAATTATTTCTGTTCTATTGTCATATTCTACTGAAATGGCCTGTGTTGAACAATGAAAATATTATAAATATAATAAGCGTTTTATGGCAGCTGTCGTCAAAAAACAGCTTTGCTTCTATACTTGTTGGTAAAAGTATAAAGTGGCCTAAAAAGGAAATACTCAAGTAAAGTACCCCAAAATTGTACTTAAGCAGAATGCTTGAGTAAAAGTACTTTCCGTGTTCAAAATAAAATACTCTGCTAACACGTTAACCACAAACTTAAAAAGTAAAACCAAATTCTTCAATGACAGGAAATGATGCAGAGCACTTCAAAGTGAAGTTCACCCCTCCCTCCTCTGTGACAAACTTTCATCTTTACTTGTCAACGTGTCCTTCCTGCTCTCAGCCTGATGTTTCTGTGAACAGGATGTACTAGTGATCTGTGTTTCCCCCTCATTATGCAACACCCAGGCTCTTGACCTCCTGCCACCTTCCACACAACACTGACAGTTGAAGGGAACAACACATGGGAGAGTTTTTGTATTACTCTGGCTGCCTGAATATATATAAATATATATACAGTATATACACAGTATATATGTGTGTGTGTGTGTGTGTGTGTTTTTTGGTGTTGAGGGGAAAAGCCAAGTGAGTCTCCTCTGCAGCATGTGGCTCTACACGGTGTTGATGGCATGATAAATAGAAAAGAACTACACTAGTACAATTACACAGTACAAGTCTGGTGATATTCTAGATATTCTAGTATTGTGTGTGTATCACAGCCTGATATCTCTTTGACCTCTGAGCCATAGAGCTCCATTAAAACTCATCAATGAGCCTCACTGTGTCACTGGGTGACATGTTCCTTCATCACCATGAACACGCACACTGTAGTTTATTCTGACTCAATCCCACATACACTGTCCTGCTGCCACTAATACTCACCATCTAATAGAGCACCACATGCGGATTAATACGCCACTGAAAATAGTCCCCATCAAAGTCACTATTTCCACCTGCTTGTTTGATAAATCCTCCAGTGACCAGCTGTTTTAAGATATTACTGATGAAAGCTGAGAGACACAGACAGGAAGTCACACTGTATAGAGAAGCAAAGTCACGCCTCTTCCGGTGGACCACCGTGGGACCTTATGTCAGAAAAAATATGAACAGTAGTCAACGACGAGCGACAAATATTTTTGTTGATCCCGTTTGAATTGCGCCATGAATCACACATATGATGTTTGTCAATTTAAAAGATGATTTTGCAAGTCAATAAAGTCTTTTTAATTTGTTCTAAAACTGTTGAAGTATAAAACTGTAGAAATTAGAAGGACTACACACCCAAAAGTGTCGTAAGTGACGTCTCTCTCACTGAAGCGACGATGCCTGTGTGTTTCGTACTGGGATGTACTCACACCAGCAACGGATCTGATCATTTTTTCTCTTCCTGGCTGATAAAAAGACCAAGATTCGTGGATAAAAAACATCGACATTGGGAATTCACTTTTCTATTTAGAGACGGACTAACATGTTGGTTTGAGTCAAGTTCCCAGGAAGAGCGCTGGACTCAAAGTGGCCAAAAGGCGGTATTACAACTTCCGCGTCCATGAAGTGATGTCATTGAGCCCCAAAAGACTTTTCCCATAGACTTACATCAGGAAAGAGACGTCTGTAACTGATCAGTTTTTTAGTGGTAAATGGTGGTAATGGCCCTTATTTAAATTATTAGGTCCTAAAAGTTGTAAAATGCACTAATAGCTGAATCCAGAGTTCTTTTCCTTCCTCCTTTTCATGTGAATGAGACCCAGACCGAGGCTGGAGCATGGGCTGGGAGGCGGTGTTAAAGAAAACGCTGCTGCACCTGCTCTATGGGCCCTATGGATGTGGAAATGACGGCGGTCGAGCCATTTTGGCTTCATGCGCCACTGAGCAACTCACTGAACGGGTGCATGTCTACAACGCTGTATCCAGTTCTCTTTATACATCCATGGTTTGAGTCTGAGATTTGTTTAACAAAAATGTTGAATAATATCCAACTCTATCCTTTATTAAGGGTTTAGCAGTTGTAACTATTGGCTTTATTAAAGTTTACTGGAATATAATACTGCAATACTGGAACTGAAAGGTTTGATGTTTGCTGTTAAGTTATATCATAAGTTAATATAATTTTTATTATTATTAATAATAACAATATTTATAGTGGCTGATCACAGAAACTCAAAATTAAAAAATAAAAAGGGTCACAGCACTGAACTGGAGTGTTTGACAGCTGATTTATGGGACATGTAGTGCAAAAAATCATTACAACAATAAGCAGCAAATCAATGACGTTTAAATGTAAAAAAAAAAAAAAAAAAAGGATTAAAGCAGGTTACCTTCTCTCTGCAGGATTTATTGACATATGAAAAACAGTACAGGGCTGAGTGTCACCCCCTACAGGTTGAGCGTCTCGTCAGCATGAGACTCTGTGTTGCTCTCTGCTGCAGGTGAAGCCGGAGTGAGGGAGTTCCGAGACGTGCAGCCCAGAGCCGACATGGGCCAGTCCCGCTCGGTGCTGCTGGTGACTGGACATACAGAATGAGAGGGGGGAACATCAAATGTTTTAAAATGTAAACTTACAACCTACCTGTTCAACCAGGCTTTTGATTAACAATGGTTTATAGACATTGTTTAAATTATTTGATTCACTTACTTTACTGTATTTAAGTTGTAAAATTGTATTCTATTTTATTGTTATTATAGTAATCAATTACTTTATTGTATTTAAAACTGAAGTAGGCGAGATTGGAGCAAATATGATTAAAAACAGTTATTTTTTATAAAACGGTCGCTATATTGTGACAGTAATACATGAAACAGGTAACCTGAAAAAAATCATGTGCCTCTGTATTCTCCGCTGTCCTACGGTGTGCTACGGTGCTCCTAACGGCATCTGCAAAATTTCACAGACCGGAGGAAAACAAGCAGTAAGAGCTGATCTGAGGTCTGCTGTCCAGTTGCCGTCTATGTGAGCCGGCTGTCAATCACTCGCGAACTCCAACAAAACGGTCAAACTAGGCAGCGCTGATCAAATATGAATCAATATTATGTTACGTTAATGCCTATTTCTCGCCTCAAATGTTTTCAGAATCATCTTGTTGTGTACAGTTTAGCTGTAAAATGAGAAAGATTGTGACTCGGCCGCCATTGTAAAATCTGTTGAAGGTACGCCAAGTTCCGGTCACATGACCGGAGCGCAGCCAATAGGAACGCTCTCTCAATGAAATGACCTGTGATTGGTCAAAGTCTCCTGTCAGGGGGGGTAGATTTTTTAAAATCGGAAAACAGAGCCATGATGAGCTGCAGAAGTCTAGTTATCTCTCTGAACACTTGAATTACAATATACTGAAAGGTTATTATGGAATTTTTGCCCAATGATGCCAAAAATATACTGCCCACTGCCGCTTTAAGTCGTAGAATTTTATTATATTTTATTGCCGCCTGATCTCGTCTACTTTCCAGGCAAGGGGCAGTTCATCTAGAACGAGCCTAGTCCGTGTGGAGAGCAAAAGAGGCGTAACACATTGGCTGAAATGCAACCTGGGAACCCACCGGCTATCGTCTGACGATGATTGAGTTGTTTATCGGTTTAAAATGTAAACTGGCTACTGGTGAAAGAAGCTGGTCGTACACGTTACCTCTCAACTCCAACTCCAGTCACAACTAAAAGTATGACTTTTAAAGGGTTAGTTTGGATTCCATAAAATTCAATAAAACACAGTAACACAAACAAGCTAACCGATCAAAGCAGCGGTAGACCAGCGACTCCCGATGTACATTGCTTAGCCTACGTGCTGGTACTCCTGTCTGTTTCTCTAAACTCCATCTACTGTAGGTAATAAACTGACTATGGAGAAGCAGCTCATACAATCACACTGAAAAACGCCGCAACTACCGGTATCCCTTTAAGCTCAGTGAAAATAAAAAGAGGCAGACTAAGTTTGACTCGGCCCTCAGTGTGACGTTTGGAAAATGCAGCGATCAGTAGGACTTGTTCAGACAGAAATCCCAACACACTGAGCTGAGCGCTACATGGACGTCATTAGATTGTGAGAGGAGACCCAGAGAGGCATGGGGAGAACGGTCACACCTTTACCTGCGTGCGTGCGTGCGTGCGTGCGTGCGACTCACCTGAGCGGCTGCTATGGGCACTTTGGGGTCGATGAACCCCTGGAGAAACAGCAGGTTTGTGGGACTGGGGGCGCTTGGCCATGTCTTTAGTTTTGCACCCGCCTGCGACCATCAGAGGAACAGAGCAGCAACATGTGACCAGGGTTAACAACAACCGCCACAAGCCCCACCAGCTATGTCTTACCTTGACATTTTCAGCTCACAGCCAAAGTACACTGAATGACATTTCACTTCTTCATGTTTCACATGAACCAGCCAGGCTTTTGTTTTTAGTTTTTAGGGTTCAAGGCTGAAGGAGCCACATTTGGGCTAAAGCTGCGGACAGCTCATATAATAACATGATAATAACATATAATTATAATAATAATAATAATAATAACAATATAGAAACACCTTCATAATTGTTATGAATATTGTTATCAATTTACCGTCTTTGGAAGAGATTGTAGGTAGTTTAGTTTCTGTATTTCTGATGGCAGGTGAGTACAGGCGACCTTTGTAAATATTCCCATCCTGTCCGAGGATATCAACCTCCGACTAACCAGTCAACACATACACACACATTTACACACACAAAAAGAGAGAGCAGTTAATGGTTAGCAGACAGCAGCCGGTAACATCTGATAGAGTCTCTTTTCATACTCTACATTCCTCTGGGATGAATTCGCTTGTTTGGTAAAAAAAACAAGAAGTACTCTTATACTTTACTTAAGTAAAAGTAGCACAGTGCAACGGTGTACAAATATCTCATTACAAGTAAAAGTCCTGCATTCACAATGTTATTTAAAGTTGCAGTTCAACCCAAAATCAAAAATACATATATTTCCTCTTACTTCTAGTGCTATTTATCACACTGGCGAGATAGCAAAGTTAACGTGATAATAACGTGTCGACGCAAATTCGTTTCAACGCCACTAATTTCTTTAACGTGTTAACGCAATCAATTTTTCTGAGGTTGTAGTGTAGTGAGCTAGTATGACATGGTTGGTACTATCCATGTCGTACTAGCTCGTCTGAATAATGCTCCAAATTGACGCTAAAGTTTTACGAGGAAAAACTGTGCCTCTCCTGTGACCGACCTGTTGTCATGCACAGCCCCGGACAGTGAGTCAATACTGATAACATTTCAAAGATTATGTACAGCGAGCAGCTCATTATTGTGTCATTGCTTCGTGTTGGGGTCCTGCATCACCCTGGAGGGGTTCATTTTGCAATAGTGACTCGCTCACTGTACATTATCTTGTTTATTAAATGGCTACTTACTAAAGAAATCAATCATATATTAATATGATGATAATAATAGTAATAAATCAAATATATAATAATATATCAAAATATTAATTTTAAAAATATTTTATTGATTTCAAAAATGTTGTATTGATTTCAAAATGATTTTATTGATTTCAAAAATATTGTATTGATTTCAAAATGATTTTATTGATTTCAAAATGATTTTATTGCTTCTGCTACAAAAACCTAATTTATATTATTAGATTTACACATCGGGTAGGTATCCAGAGTTAAAGATATTTGCTATTTATTAGTGCTGTCAAAGTTAACAGAAATTCATTTTAACGGCACTCATTTCTTTAACGCATTAACGCAACTTGCGATTATTAGGTTGTAGCGAGCTCAGTTTTAAAGCTAGTGAAGATACCAGTATCATATGAAACTAGAAAACCTACCGAATCCATTGGTACCAACCATGTCATACTAGCTTGTTGTAAAGAAGGCTAAAAGACAAAAATGGGTCTATTGTGGGTCTCAGAGGGTTAAAGCTTTAGATAAATAGCGTCACTCTGATTCTTGCTGTGATGTATACTGGAACTTTACATCAGAATATAAAGGTGGATAAACTTATGTGTCACACCTGAATGATTCCGGGCATGTCAGTCTGGGTGTGGGGATTCATGAACAGGCCGCTGCGTCGCTGGCTGGCCGAGGTGACCGTGTGACTCCCCCCGCTGTTCCGCGACGCAGGCAGGTGACTGTAGTCCGACAACTTATAGATCTGCTTGCTGCTCGCTCAAACAGAGACATCACAAAACGAGAACAGAGAAACTGTGAGTCTGCAGCATCTCTTTTTTAAAGACAAGATCAATAGGAGAGAAAATAACTGCTGTTTACATTCCTGCAAAACATTTATTTCTAGTCAGTACTTCTATTGTTGTAGATGCTGTTTCTAATGCTCTTATTATAATAATTCAATAATAATACACTTTATTTATAGAGCACTTATCAAAACAAAGTACAAAGTGCTTCACAGAGAGAAAATGAAATAAAATACTTTCACATGTCCTAATTCATTTCCTGTGTCTTATTTGCTGTTGAAACAACACAGTTTTCCCCACGGCTATTATTAAGGTGTCATCTTGTCTTAAACCTTATTTCAGACAGGATTAATATTACAGGTAAATATTACAGGCAGGTGGGTAATAAAATATTTCCCCATAAAATTTGTCATCCTGCATTTAAACCACGGGCAAATTACAGTAACACACACTGATATGCTGCAGGAAAAGCATCACTACTGACGGACTGAGAATTATTTTAACATCAGTGTTATTTAGTGGTACTCATTAAGCTGTAATTTAATTATTAACACACATTTAACTACTTAAATGTCTCTCTAAGTGTCATTAGGCCACTTTTACAGTAAGATATTTACTGGTATCTGCAGGAGTGTTAAATCTCAGAGCTCCAGACAGGATTAAGATAACTGATCAGTGCAGGTAATAGTGAAATCACTCCACCTCCTCTACAGAGCTTTAGACTCCAACATCTAACACTCTGCCTCAGGTACTGAGAAACCAACAGATGCACTGATGAAACTTTGTACAGAGTTTCAAGATTCACCTATATGACATAGAATTTGATGTTTATGGTGCTATTTATTTGAGTGAATTACTTCAGGACTCTTGTGCCCCCTGTTGGTGAACAGAGGACACAGCAGATAAAGTGAGAGGAGGTAAACTCACGGCTTGATGGACTTGCGTGAGGGAAATCCAGAAGTCGGCTGGTTCACCAGACGCCTTTTATTGCCACAAACATACAAGAGCAGATTAGTTTAGAGAGCAGATGAGTGATATTTAAGGGTATAAAGTCAATTTATATGGTAATCTGAGGAATAATACAAAAATAAAAGACAGGAATATAAATAGTAAGGCTGTCAATCGATTAAAATATTCAATCGTGATTAGTTGCATGATTTTCCATAGTTAATCGCGCTTAATTGCAAATTAATAGCACATTTTTTTTATCTGTACAAGATGTATCGTAAAGGGGGATTTGTCTAGTATTTAATACTCTTATCAACATGGGAACGGACAAATCAGCTTGCTATATGCAAATATCGGTATACATTTATTATTGGAAATCAATTAACAACACAAAACAATGACAAATGTTGTCCAGAAACCCTCACAGGTACTGCATTTAGCATAAAAAAATATGATCAAATTATAACATGGCAAACTTAAACCCAACAGACAACAACAGCTGTCAGTGTGTCAGTGTGCTGACTTGACTATTACTTGCCCCAAACTGCATGTGATTATCATAAAGTGGGCATGTCTGTAAAGGGGAGACTCGTGGGTACCATAGAACCCATTTTCATTCACATATCTTGAGGTCAGAGGTCAAGGGACCCCTTTGAAAATGGCCATGCCAGTTTTTCCTCGCCAAAATTTAGCGCAAGTTTGGAGCGTTATTTAGCATACTTTGCCACAAGCCAGTATGACATGGTTGGTATCGATGGATTCCTAGTTTACCTTAGGTTTTACAGTTTCATACGATGCCAGTATCTTCACTCTAACTTTGAAACTGAGCCTTTTACAACCTAAAAATCGCAAATTGCGTTAATGCATTAAAGCATTTAGTGGCGTTAAAACAAATTTGTGTTAAAGCATTATTATCGCGTTAACTTTGACAGCACTAATAAATAGCAAATATCTTTAACTCTGGATACATACCCGGTGTTTTCTTAGCGGAAGCAATAAAATATTTTTTAAATAAATAAAATATTTTTTAAATAAATAAAATATTTTTTAAATAAATAAAATCATTTTTAAATAAATATTCTGATACATTATTATATATTTTGAACCTCTTCAGGGTGATGCAGGACCCCCACATGAAGCAATAACACAATAATGAGCTGCTCGCTGTACATAATCTTTCAAATGTTATTGACTCACGGTCCGAAAGTGTGCATGACAACAGGTCGGTCACAGGAGAGGCAGTGAAATCCAGCCACGAGTTGTCTGGAAAATAAACACAAAGACAGCTGACTTTAGTATGTAACACCCATGAGGAGGTATGAGATGGATACACTCGGACTGACTTCTTAAAAGACTATAATTAATAACACATATCAGGCAAATGGTTTTATTAAAGTGTGATACCAGATTGAGTAAAAATGGCATCAGAGTGTAAAAGTCACAACAAAGGAGTGTTCAAGATGCTGTTAACTTTGGAGGTTTTGGTGGTAAATGATATTAAAGTAGTCAGTAGACCTCAGTAGACTACTGCGGGAATATTATCATATAGTATAGCTAGTGTAGCTTTGCTGCTGGGCGCTGATGATGCAAATTACAAAACACTATGCCAATAATACAGTATTTGACTAAATGATCAAATAATAATAAAAAAGAATAATAAAGATTTCTCCATGTATGCAGACAGAAATAAAACAAAGTAATACCTACTTTTACAAAGGATTGGCTATATTAATGTCGACATTTTCCTTTGAATAAATGTCTGTTGAATCACTGAAGGAGGTAACACAATGGGGATAGAACCCACTAATGAAAGTACTGCAATATTTATATATTTGCAGTATTATGAACTGGGTGTCTGTGGTGACATTCACGGAAGTAAATGCTTTTATGCTGCATTAAGGCACGGTCACACATGCACTAATGCAGGTGCGAATGACCATCGCCTGCCGATGCAATATTCGTGCTGAAAGTTCAGATGCGAATTTGCTTCGCAACCGGAAAACAAACGTTTTTTCGCCCCTTCACTCGCATAGAATGGGAGTGAATTTCATGCATGTGTGACTGTGCCTTTTACAGTTTTTCTCCGTTGTATACACACAAAAAATTTAACTATCCACACAATTCTGAAAACTTGAAGCTCATGTATCAACAAAAATACTCCAGACTGCTAAACTCTGAGCACAATTCCATTGTTTTCACTGAAATAGAAATTCTAATTCAACCTTTAAGTTTGATGTGTTGATTGTTACGTTACAGCTTGTGATGCTTCTATTTACATACATAATTAATTGCTTTTTATTGAATTCACGAGTCAAAGTCTGTCTCTCCAGCTGAGACATTTTTTAAAGATTTAATGGTACAACCTGATTTAGTAAATCACTGGTTTGAAACTAGCAGGTAGTTACTGAGAACTTAGAATTTAACACGCATACTTATGTGGCATTCACACCAAGAGCAAAGCGAATTTTCACCTCGCACCCTCACGAGTTGGACCGCCGGTATAATTTGTGTACATTTGCGTCACTCGTGCCGGAGAAGAGAGACGGGGCTTGTCTTCATAGATACCAACAACTTTTCTTTCCGGCATTTCCTCCATCAACCATGGAAGAAATAACCACTGTTGCTGCTTTATACATGTTGTGGAAGTCCCAGATAACACTGTCGTGTCTGGGTGCGTAACATCACCCAGCAGCGAGCTGTATTGACATACAGTGCCATTGCACTGATTGTATCTAGCAATCCACATGTCGTGAACCCAAAATAACCAGATATTGCTGTGATTTAGGTGCAATAAACAGATCAAAAGGATGCTGAAATAACCACATAATGATGCCAATTTATAAAAAGTCTGAATTCATGTTTTGTCAGGTCTGTCCGCAAGAAGACAAGCAAACAGCTTTTAAAATGATTGTTTTCTGAATGGAGCTCAGATCGATGAGTGCCAGGCTATGCAGCTGCTCCATCAACACTCAAGATAAAGTCATCTAGGTATAAATACAAATATGATGTACTATCGTAGCTCTGGGTGACCACAGACAGCTAAAATATGTTTTTCCTCCATTTCTGATTCAACATCGTCAGGACGTCAGTGACGACTGGATGAGAATCTCACCGCTGATGGGCTTTCGCGAATTTGCCTCTTTGCATTGACTTTGTAAGTTATCACGCCGTGCCAAATGTTTGCTTTGCTCTTGGTGTGAATGCATCATTAGTGATGGAGTTATGAGTAGCTGGAGCAACACAATCCAAAGCAGTGTGATGTCAACACTTACCTTCTGATACCAGCAGCGCCCTCGTGCTGTGGAGCTTCCTGAGTCCTCAGTTTCTGTTGGATGCTCTTCCAGCGACCCTCCAGCTGCTTTTTCACAGACTCCAACTCGATCCTGTTCAACTGCAGAGAAATCAGAGGTCAAAAATCACGTCACAGATGAGCACAGACCAAACTCTCACATCTATCACTGGGATGTTACTGACCTTGCACTCCATCTCCGTGGAGATTCTGTCAATGACTTTGTGCCAGTCCTGCTCCTGCCCGGTCACCTTGTTCAGCACCTCGTGGAACATGGCATAGAGCTGCTCTATTGCAGAGTCAAACTGCAGACAGCTCACTTTATCACTTTTATCTACATTCTTCTGGTGTCAGGAAACAACAAGAATTGGTTCAGAATAAGCAGGATATAAAGACACTAAAATTAAATATCGTAAACTTCCCAGATGGAGAACAAACATTAATATAATCAACTTCATTTCATTGATACAAGTAGCCTGTGAATCCAAGACTTGGCGTGCAGATTACATTTTTCATTTATTCATTTGGCAGATGTTGCACCAATGACATCTTTTTCTACAGCAGCAACAACAAAACTGAAGGAGGCCACTGTTTATCATGTGTGGATAACTTATCAATTACATCCGTAGTCTCATTGTGCAACACAGCTTTTTTTATAAGCTTCTGTTACTGCGGTAGCCCTTAGATACAATCCTAAAACAGTTTTATATGGGCGCTTTCACAAGCCAACATTTAGTCCGTTTTAATCAAACTCTGGTGCAGTTCGTTTACGAAGTTCGCAGTAATCGTACTCTGGTGCAGACAAAAACATCCAAGCAAACCAAAAACGCAGACTGCCTGTGTGGGCATTTTTTGAGATGGACACAGGTAAACGAAGAGGTTAACATGAGTGGGGGAGGACGGACTGATGCTTGCTTGACTTCTGGGCCAAAGAGAACATACAGAATACTAGAAGTGCACTCGGAGAGCGCAGACCTCCGCCAAGGCAGGTTTCGTGAACACGGCATCAGTTACACTGCGCATGTCTTAAAGCCTGTGGTGTTAATGCACAGGCTGAGCGGAATTATTAAAAGAAATTCCCGAAGCCGGATCATGATCCAGATCGCCACCAAAATCTAATGGATTGTTCATTGTGCCACACCCCACCCCTCCAAAAAATGTTATTCAAATCCATCGCAAACTTTTGGAGTAATCCTCCAAACATAATGAAGTAATGAAAAATAAAGTCCACAAAAATAGTGACGTTTATAAAGTGACTGGAGATAAACTGGAAGAGAAGGGATTCGTGCTCACAATAGATCAGAGACGAGTCAAAGTGCAACAAGACTCAGTCGAAACCGAGTATATGGCTAGACTGTGTATGGTCAGTCTGTGAATTTGTGGCTAAATTGGGACACAAACAGTCAGTGGTCATGTCTATAATGTTAAATCCAGCAGTACATCTCCACCAGGTCCGGTGATGACACTAGGGGGACGTGCTGCTCCACTCAACTGGCCAATCAAGCGGTGACGTACCCTATCGTTGAATGCACCTGATTGGTCCCTGGTTTCTTGCTTGCCGTTTCAAACAGGAAACGACATGGCGGTCTGCTCGTACACTTTCTGTTATTCCGTCTCTAAACAATCCACCAAAATCTACTCATTTTCATTTTAGAACTAGATCGCCTAATTTCACAGCTGTGTCCAAGTTTTGTGAGCTGCAGGTGTCTCACTGGATGGGCTCATTTGCATAAAGGACTGTTCCCGCCTTTTCATTTTGAAAGAGCAGCGGCCAATGAGGAAACTCCAACACTCGGCCGACCAATCGCATAACTTCAGTCACTCAGTGACAGGCTTTTGCGTTTGTAGGGCTGGCCCTCTCCAGTCCAGCCAAAAACTTTGACAGCAACATTTCAAAGTCCAAGATTCCCTGCATAGAGATGGCAGCTCTCAAGACGGAAAAGATGAATCTACTCCTTCTTACACGCCCCTCAGCAAATAAATCTTTATTTGGTCCACTTTAATTTGTGCACTGTGAAACCAAACCAGACTAAATAGAAAAATAACCAAAAGTATCAATTTCAGTCTGATTTGGACTAGCCAAACGGACTATGGCTTGTGAAAGCGCCCAAAATCTACTTTATTATCAAATGGATAAAAATAAATAATCTGTACAGATTGTAAAGCCTCCTGAGGCAAATTTGTGATATTGGGCTATACAAATAAAATTGACTTGACATATTGCAGATATACAGTATAGGCCTATGTCTCCACCATACCTATAAAACTAATCTAATCCAATCACTAACATGATCCTCCCTCCTCTCAGCACATATTACACATAGTACAGACCTGTTTGACTCTTTCTTGTTCTATCCACAGTAAGTTTTCTTGCAGCTCTTCCGTCGTCTTGTACAGCTCCTGTGGAAACCAGAGCAGCCATATTAAGCAATAATTAACAGGAGAGGACAGCAGAAATACATAATTCTGGTACACAAAGTTAAACTTATTTTTCAGACTTTCCTTTTGTCTTCTTGTAAATTACTGACAACTTTTACTTCTTCAGGACTCAAACGAGTCAATATTGTTTCGTTTTAACGGGTCAAAAGCCTGTGAACCACTAATATTCTGTCATGAGTGGATGGATGATTAGAGTTTGTGAATATTTTCAGTATCAGTATCATTATTACAACAAACACCTTGTTTAAAGTAATAAAAGTATGTGATGATTGATTATTATTACACTGTCAAGCCAATTAGTTGGACGTTTTAACTAGGGCTGTCAAAGTTAAAGCGGTAACGCGTTAATGCAATTGATCTTCCAGAGGATGCAGCAGGCTCAGTTTTAAAAGCCAGAGTGAAGATACTGGCATCATATTACATTAGAAAACCTAAGGAATCCATTGGTACCAACCATCATACTAGCTTGTCGCGAAGGAGGCTAAATAACGCTTCAAACTTGCACTAAATTTTGGCGAGGAAAAACTGGCATGGCAATTTTCAAAGAGGTTCCTTGACCTCTGACCTAAAGGTATGTGAGTGAAAATGGGTTCTATTGGGTACCAACAAATCTCCCCTTTTCAGACATGCCCACTTTATGATAATCACATGCAGTTTGGGGCAAGTCATAGTCAAGTCAGCACACTGACACACTGACAGCTGTTGTCGCCTGTTGGGCTGCAATTAACCATGTTATGATTTGAGCATATTCTTTTAAGCTAAATGCAGTACCTGTGAGGGTCTCTCAACAATATTTGTCATTGTTCTGTGTTGTTAATTGATTTCCAATAATAAATATATACTTATATTTGCATAAAGCAGCATATTTTGTCCACCCCCACAAAATGTGCGATTAATTTGCGATTAATCACCATCGATTGACAGCCTTAGTTTTAACATTTTGAAAAGTTACTACATCATCTGACAGTAATCATGAGTCAAAATGGAAATATATATAGTTAAGAAAATACAGAGACAAAGCAAGTTGTTTGTTTGTTTACCTCTATGTGGCTCTGTTTCTGTCTGTTGTCGTCTTGTAGACATTTGGTGGTTTCATGCAGCTTTTCACACTTGGTTTGAAGCTGCAGGATGTCCTCCTTCACATCGCTCCCCAGCTCCACATTCTGAGACAAACACATCTATATACACAATTAACACACACACAGTCATGTTAAATATGTAGTCGTCACAGCTCACCATCAGTTTTCTGACAGTGAATGCATCGGTAAATAAATATGCACACATGGATTTACACACACATACACACACACACACACACACACACACACACACACACACAGTTATACATCACAAACACAAATGTTTGGGTCTCATGTATAAACTGTAGTATTTCAGGGGAAACTAGTAAATGCATTGATGAAAAAACAGAACTGAAAACATTTGTAAAAAATACAGAGTGGGTTAGTATCTCCAGAGGAAGCGGTGTGAAGTCTGCTAAATGTGATGTCACTTTAGTCAGCGTCAGTTAGACTACAAGTTAAAATGAGAAAAAAATCTGGAGGTGTGGAGTTAGAAAGAAGTGATCTGCCCACTGAGTGAGAAGCCAGCTACTCATCTCTGTTGCAGGGTACATTAGCCACTACTAGCATACTAACTGTCCACGGCCGAGTTGCATTTTGAGTAATGTAGGTGCAAGGTTTTGACAAGGAAGAAGAATGTGTGAAAAAGATGACATCTCTGGTTCTCTGCATCGATTTAGATCCTTTTTTTTTTATTTTTAAACTGTCTATCGTAAGTGTGACAGTGTTACATGAGTGTGATGCTGAATTAGTGGGGTACTCTTTTATAGTGCTCATGACAACCGGGCAGAGGAAGATCATGTGATATTATCAAAAGCTCAAGAACAACTACTGACTGGACCTTTAGGTGAGACTGTTTTTGTCCTCTATTTCCTCCCACACTCCAAAGACACACAGGTTAGGTGATCTGGAAACTCTAAACTGAGTGTGTTTGATAGACCGGCGACCTGTCCAGGGTATACCCAAAGAGTATAGAAGAAAAGAGACGGAACTCCGTTGCTGCTGCCATTTTGGACTGAAAACTTATTATATTTATAATATTTTTATTGCTCAACACAGGCCATTTTGTTCGAATATGACAATTGAATAGACATAATTTAGTTTTACTTTTGTACGGCACTTTGTAGGCGGAAGTTTTTTCCTGACGTCCAGATAGTTGCTTTCAGTCCAAAATGGCAGAAACATAGCTTTGCTGCCAGGCGCTGATGTTGCAATGGAACGAACAATTGACGTTCACCTTTAATCAATATATGTTTTTTGGTGTACCCATGCTGGAATAGGCTCTACCCTCCCAGCCTGAACAGGATAAACATGAATGGAAAATTGATGGATAAAGCTAGCAGTGTTTTTGCACAATAGAGTGCTCCAGGGATGACGTATTTTTGTAGGCCAACCAGGAAGTTAGCATCGCCCTGCTTCCCTCAGCAAAAAGCCAATGGGATTGTTCCATTGGGTTTTGGATTATTGCAGAAAATAAGCTCTGTGGCAAACAAACGTTTATGATACTTACACGTTTTGTTCAGCAAGATAATCTTCACAAATGAACACCACTTTTATGATTTTTGAATTGTGAATGCAATCGCCAGTAGTAAAAAGCTAACGTTAGGCTATATACGAGCTACAGCAGTCGCATGAGCGCGAGTATACACACAACGAGGCTGTAAAGGCGGACGAGTCGGCGTGACGACGTTTAGTAGTCTCATTTAGCCACTTGTTAGCAATCGCCCTTTTTAAGACACATAAACGCTTCGAAATTCCCCAGTGGGGTATTTACTGACGTATTTTATATTGTAGAACAAAATTTTAAAATCTCGTAATCTTGTGTTAACCACAGACCTTATTTCAGACATCTAACTAAAAACCCATTCAAAAAACCCATTAACTTCCAGACGAGGGAACAGGAAGTGCTAAAATACTAACTCAGTTCCGGGTTTTAGGACTCATTCCTGTAGCACTCTATAGTGGTAATATGTATCACGTTTGGACACTAACACAGTTCACAGTATTTGTCTACAGTGCAGAGCTCCTTATGGAGGTTTTAGTGGACATGTTCTTGGCAGTAAATGGGGTGAATCAGCTCTGAGTCTACACACATCTGACTGTCTTGTGCTGCAGATTTAACTTGCCTCTCTGTCCTTCAGTGGCCCTGCTGTGGCTCTAGTCTGCTGCTGGAGAAGGCTGTTCACTGAGTCCTGCAGCTGCTCATAGTGCTGGAACAGAATGCTGAGCCGCCTGCTAGTTTCCACTATGCTGCTGCCGGAAGCTGACCTCTCTTTCCTCTGACCGAGAGGGTCAGAGGAAAGAGAGCTCCCTCTCCTCTGACCACCTCGGTCAGAAGAAAGAGAGGTCAGAGACTGGCTATCATCGCTCTCATCCTGCCTAACCTCGGAGCGGTTGAGAGCCAGTTGAGAGGTCAAGGACTGCATCACGTCATCCAACATGCCTCGCAGGTCGTCTATCTGAGGTCAGAGAGCAAAGAACTGAGATTAGACTGATGGATGTCAGGCTCATACAGGGCTTTTATTAAAAACTAGACACTCTTTGGTCTATTCTACAGTTTTCACTGCTGATGTGATGGCTTGTGATTCAAACTAACCCAGGTTTAGCACAGGGGGAGGCCTGTTTTGTCATTGTCAGGCCACTTTTTTACAAAACCGCTGTTGGACCACATTTCTGAAAATAAAGTAACAGCTGCAGCAGTTTAGACCTGCAGATGACAACATATGGAAGCTGCCACCTGCAGCCAATAAGTGTTAAGCCAAAGTTATACTTTCCACGTTCGTGAGTATGCAAGGTTCCATGTGATGTAAATTTCGTCAACAGAGGGTGTACGCGTAGGTTCTGTGCAGACGTCCAATTACTGGCAATTTGTTGTGACCGCACGGTCTTGCCCATGCAGCCGCTACGCGTCGTGTCTAGAAAGTAACCTGCAAATTGTGAAATCTGGCAAAAACTTGAAAAAACTCTTGCGTCACTCGCTGCCCGATGACCTATCCAATCCTTAACTATTCAAGGTCAATGCCTAACCTTAACCATCTTGCAAGAGTTTCCAAACTCGCGGGTTACCTTCTAGAAGGTCTTATCTACAGCGCATTTGTGGAACGCGTCCTCCCAGCGGACAGTATAGACAGAACTACTACACGTCTGTAATATGCGTATATGTGTAACTCCCATTTGGGATAATAACCGAGGGTTTAGAGCAGTTTTTCTCTTAAGTAGCTGCTGCTTTGTGAGGTTTTACATTTTGCACTTTTACAACTTGTTAACTAAAATGGAACATTTATGGATGAGACAGGTAAAGAGTTACAGGCCTGACAGTAATGCAGCAGGATAACAGTAGCTGTGTGTCGTTGTTTGTTGACTGTCCCCCTAACTGTCCCTCAGCAGCATGTCCTTCTGTCTGACCTGATCTTGTAGTTCTCGGTCTGTTGTTCTCCCCACAGTTAAAGCCTGTTTATCCTTCAGCTGAGTCGCGTCCTCCTCCAGCTTCTGCATGACAATCCTGCACATGATGGTACAAACATGAACACAGACCTACGCCTGACCCGATCTGAACGCTCACAAAGGGCTAAAATACAACACAACGTGATTATAATAACATAACAAACATCTCAAACTCTCAAAGTGTTCAGTTTTTATATTCTGAAGAATCTGTCAAATAACTGGTGATAGGGCAACTTTTGAATTTTCTTCACTATTCCACTGTAGCACAAAGTATATTATTACTTGAAACTAAGCATGGGACGATATGAAAATTTCATGTCACGATTATCCTGTGTAAAATAAATATAATTCACAATATTATCCCGATAATCAACAGGTGCTTTAAATTCCACTAAAACATACTAGAATCACTTTACCTTACATTTTGTTAATAATCAAGTAATGTATTGCATCACAAATCAGGACACATGTTTTTGTATTGGACATCTTTTTAGTGAAAAACAAACAAGTAAGTCTTAAGTAAGGTAATCATAAATCATAAGGTCCCCCTGCATAAATAAATGATAAATAAATAAATAAATAAAAGCAAGTTAGCAAAACTGTGTGAGTCTGTTCTTTCCTACATGATAACTCCTGTATTTTTAATTATATTTTTCCCTTCTCTACCATGATAGTGAGCTGGACAGTCACACAGATTCATTCATACATATAAAAGTAAATATACACACACACTCACATTTACTAATTAATTAATGGCTACATTTATTTTTAATTGTAATAAAATATGTATTAATTTAACAAGTCATTTATTTATTCTTATTTTGACAAAACATCTGTCAGACGATTAATATGTTTATCAGCAACTGTGAACAACCATTTACAGTGTTCTTCTAAACTCTGCTGCATCTTTCCTGCCTGCTTCAGTTTTTAAGGACGTTGTGAAACAAACCGATAACGTGTTTTTGATAACTGTGGTTTGGATGATATTGTAAAAACTCAAACTGTTTGTCTGTTGCTGTAGAGACTGATCCCTCTCCCTGTGTGTTTCCACCTGTCTTTACCTGAGGTCGAACTTTGGCTGTTTGAGCTCCTTGCTTCCTGAAGCCGCCTCTGAGGTGGCTTCCCTGTCTGGGCTCGTTAGGTTCATAAATTTGTCCTTGGACAGACACATTATATAATCAGAACCAGAACCAGAAAAGACAGAATGTGATACTGAGGAGTTTGTGCTTATAGTTTAAGAAAGTAGGAATGTCCTCTGGATAGTAAAAAAAAGAGTTTGTTTTTTCTCACCCACCTTTTCCCGGTCACTCATCAGGCTGTTAACTAAAGCTCTCAGCTGGTTCAGTTGATCCATCACGTTATTCGACTCATCAAATGAATCTAAATGTACAATATGACATCATTAGTCATCGGCTCTTATATATAAATCCCTCCTTGGACTGGTTCCTTCTTATCTGTGTAAATACATGTGTAAAGACCAAAATCAATATGTCCTGTGCTCTCACAATGTTCTACAGATGTTGGTTAGAACAGAATTAGGCAATAAAGTGTTTAAATACACTGGAATAATGTACAGAAGGTCCTGAAAGTGTCAGAGCTGGTTACTATGGGGAAATTTAAGTCCATTTTAAAGGATCAAGAAAATGAAATAGCACTCTTGGTCAATGTGACTGCTCTTACATTTTTTACTGAAATCATATTAAAATTGTTTTATGCATTACAACTGTTTTTTGTGTTGCATATTAACTGGATATTGTGCTCATTCACTTGTAGTGTGTGAAAGTTGTATTTGTCTGCTTGTATTGTTTGATTATTGTCGTAACAATGTTTGTGATGCCTTCTTGGCCAGGTCACTTTTGAAAAAGAGATTTTAATCTCAATGAGACTTTTACCTGGTTAAATAAAGGGGATATATATATATATATATATATATATGTATAT
>CAKAOH010011759.1:90019-103190 GCA_916701665.1 Sebastiscus tertius | reverse complement strand
AATTGTAATTACACTTTATTATTATACACAGTATATATCATATAATTATAATTTACTGAATTAACTGTATAATAATTTGTGCAATAATTCAACTGTACAATACTGTAATTAATACTGCATTATACAGTACAGTCAAGAAATATTCTTATTTATGTTTTATTTATACCACTTTATAACATTTCTCAGCATTTTGTATTTACCTTTTTTGCACTGTGGTTATATGCTATATAATGCATGTCTTGTAAATATTTGTATGTACATATTTCATATGTTTTTATATTGTCATTTTCTTATTTTTAATTTTAGTACTTATTTTTCTTTACATATATTTTGTTTATATTGTAGCATTATGTACATAATTTACACGTTACTTACTATTTCTATTTTCTTACATTTCTGTTTATACAAGAGCAACTTCCCCCCGGGGATCAATAAAGTATTTCTGATTATATTAAGGGCTTTTTGCAGTAACTCACTGAAAATCATAGAGATTCTTTTAATCATCTGAAGTAACAAAAACTGCACCATCTGTCGATGAGAAGCTCCTCTAACAACAGGCTTGATACTCACTAATAATGATGACAATGATGATCACTAGGACAGCTATCAGGATGGCCCACATCTGCAAGGAGGAATAATACAGCAAATTCAGTGCCACACACATTAACTGCAATTAGTAACTGGAAATTGTAAGAATTTTTGTTCAACCATATCTTTTTTTAAATGTTTGTTTCACTTCAGTTCACTATTATAAGTGGTACGTGTATATAATGTATGTTGTGTAGGCAAATTAAACTATTCATAGAGTTTAGACCACTTACAGCCAAGAGACGTCTAGTATGGAGTCCATTTTAGATCAGTTAGTTATTTTCAATTACAGAGGGAAAAGGAGTGTGTGTGTTTTTTTTGGACCAAACTGTGTTTAGGCACCTTGCAGTTCTTCCACCAGTACTTCCTCTTCAGCTTGGCAGCACTGGTCTCGAACTGGGAGGCTCCGGCCTGCAGTGCGTCTGCTCTGTCATCCAGTTCAGACAGCTTCTGGTCACGTTCCAGCACTTTGTCCACATTAACACGCATAATATCCACCACCTATTCACAAAGACACAAAGCAAGAACAAAACATATGATTTAATGTCAGTACTTTTTAAATGACTGTACCTTGGTGTACTGGATCTGAAAGTTAGGTAACCGTTTCTCACTAGTGCGATGCCCTTTTGAGGCCAAGTGGGTTTCCTCCTAAAAATTGCCCTTGACCACTTCACACAACGAAAACACAGAGGGGCTAACGTTAACTACACAATACATCAACTAATCGAACCCTAAATTTGATGCTCATGCTAATGTTAGCTGTTGTGGCTGTTCAGTGACCAACATATAACGTTAGCAAGTGCACATCAGCTACATTACCATCTTCATTGTATCCCAGCTGCCGTGCAATCTCAAGCCATATATTGTCATGTATTTGGTTGTTGAGGTAGTAGTGTTTGTCGTACATTATTGAATGTTATTTTGAAACATCAATAGTCCGAAATATGTCCCATAGGGCAGAAAAGCCCATTTGTCTGACAGTCCGTTACCCCGAAAACAAACGCCCATTGTTCCGAAAATACACACTCTCCGTGCAACAAGTATTGCTATTCCACAAGTATTGTGGTGATTCGATATTATGATTTATTGTGATTTTTGTTTAACTTTTTTAACACTAGACCATGGGAAGAAGTTGAATCATACACCTCTAGGGACTTTTACTTTGGAAAATCTCTAAATTTATACAGTAAAAATGTTTGATTTTCAGCATGTATGTAGTCAGAGATGTCCTGAAGTCAAATATATCAGTCATTGTCAGGAATAATTTATTATATTTTCTCCAGCAACCCAAAAATTAAAGGATAAAATTTCCCTCACAATTTAGTGATATTTTCTTTTTAATTTATAAGAGACATGTAATGTTTTATACTTCTGGTGAATATGATCCAATCAATCTTATTTTGTATATACAGTTCCCTTTGTTTTGAAAACTGGACATAGTCACACGTGTATACTTCCGCTAACTTCACTAAGTCCGTCACTAGCTTTCCCGTCAGCTCTGTTCTCTTTATACATCCATGGTCAGCTCCATCGGGGCTCTTTGAATGTATTTAACATAAATGTCAGTATATGGGTGCTCTACAGTTGTAGTGTTGGCTGATTTGACCACGGAGATGAGCGTGACGGCTGGCTTGAACGCACGTTAACACAATACGATAACGTTTCCTGTCTATGACAGAGTTAGCACGCAGCTTTAGCCGTGATGTCTAGCTCTGCTTTTCCTGGCAATGTGTGAAACCCAAAGTGTTTCCATACTTTACTGTATGTGTGGTGTTTACCACTTTGAATTTAAAATGTGAGGGTGCAGGTTGATTCCACGCAGACCCTCCGCCGTTTCCGGCTTTGTTGTTTCGGCTCACTGTGGTTTGTTTTGGTTGACAGATTCGGAACGGATATGAAGTCACGTTACTCAGACGACAACAATAAAAGCTGTAACTTCCTTCTACCTCTGCATAGACTGAATTGATGTTTTCCCCCACCCTACTAATTATCATGCCAAATGACAGCAATCAGTTGGAACAAAGGATTTGGTTCAAACATATATTTCCGCAGGTGGAAATCTGCTGAAATCGAGGTCGGTCAGAATATTTTTCCCCGCACAAATGTTCCGCAGGGCATTCATAAAAACCCACAAAATCAGTTTTCATAAATTTACGTGCAAATTTTTCAGACAAAAATCCTTGCTTGGTGTGAAACGGCTTTAATCCTGACTAGACCTCATTGAAGATCAACCAAACTCTGCCTTAATTAGTTATTTTAGAATTAATAGAAGAGATTTGAAATGCACCTATATACAATGCAGAATCATGACATCAATGCTGGAAGTGTTGAGTAACAATGTTACCGAACAAAAACACCAAAAATAGAGATCACACCTTACTGTACAAGGTTACAAAAAAAAAAAAAAAAAGGTATATAATACACATTTTCTGCTTAATGACAGAGATCACCTACAATCAGGCAGGCATGCATGTGCGCACACACAGTATCGCAGACTACACATAACCCATATGTTCCACTGATCCACAAACACTACAACTGCCCCTCCTCTCAGACAGAGTGGCAGGGTGGAGAAAAGTGTGTAGGGCCATGCAGCTCTTACATAACCATAGAGGCAGCGATTATATAACCCGCTGGCAGCCAATTGGAGGCTTCGTGTGACATGCTACGGTTAAAGCGCTGTGTAGGAGGGGCCAACATCAAGACGGCCACAGCTAAGAAAGGGGAACTGTAAAGAAGATTAAGAACAAAACCACAGGAGGAGTGAGACTTAGCAGACGTTTCTTCCTGGTGGCATCCCTGACATGCTTTTGAATATAATTTTTCTCAGGCATGTGAGCTGACATGTGGAGGTGGAGCATTAAAGAGCCACTGATTCCACGTTGTGGTGATTCATGACGCTGATGCCAAGGATTATGCAAGTCTCTGCTCCACACAGACATTAAGGAAGATGGGAGTCTCACAGAGTGGCTGAGGATGGAGGGGGTTGGTGGGGGGTAAGGTGGAGGTCAATAAAAACAGTGAGCTAGGTGAGAGAAATGACGCAAACTGGGAAAGGTAGACGAGGTAGAACTGCCTCCGAATTTGTCCACTGATTTCAATAAATAACGTGATTGGTTTTGACAGGGGAAAGAGTTAAATAGTCTCTTATATGGCAGCTTTCTTTAAAAATTATAAACAGAAATGTGTGTATTACTCATGGTGGGGGCATATATTAATAGAGATTATACATTTATTTTTTTGGGGATTATCATCAATATCAACTAGTGTGAAAACATAAGTTTGGAGCTTTATCTGGACCTCGTAAGCCAGTAAAAAAAGGCGTATCATACCTCATCCACCTGGGCCTGGGTCTGCTGCAAGCGCTTGTTGCCTGACGCTCCGCCAGAACCTTCTGGACCGCCTGCTGACCTGGTGAAATGATGACAATTAAGTGTAGATATTAGCCTTCTGTGAGATTTCACCAAAACATATTTTGTATACCATGTCACTCAATCTGTACCTAAACTGTTGAGACTCAAATGACCAATAACAGCTGGTGATAAGTGGAAGCAAACAGCCTGACCACAATTTCAAAAATCCATTCTTATCACACTTAAACTCTAGTTTATCCCATAGCTTATATATCTCCTGAATCACAGTCAACGCCATTGAAAATATTGTAAAATTGTAAAGACATGAACTGATGATTACACACCTGTGACTTTATTTTGCAGCTCAAAATACAGTCTAATATTCAACCTACTGTGATTGAGGTAAATGTCTGCAACCTCCAATTGGAGGGGGCTCATATAGGGAGGCCCATACAATTATATAATGTTTACAAGCTAAAATAGAGTAATGCATCCTAAACTCTTAACCTACCTAAAGATATATATATACCATTATGTACATAATTTACATGTTACATACTCCTTTATTTCTATTTTCTTACATTTCTTTATGTTTATAAGAGCAACTGTAACGCCCCCATTTTCCCCTCCAGAGATCAATAAAGTATTTCTGATTTTTTTAGTTGAGGGAATAATTATGTAACATTTTGGGAGGGAAAGAGGTGGGGCCTTCTAGCCATGTGAATATTGCACTCATGCTCTATTTGTTTGTCCCTCTGCCAATAACTGCAATCATTAAGCACACCTTACTTAACATGTAATGTTCATCATGTCTGCCTGGTGGCTATGGGTGTGATTTAAACAAATTAAATGAGAACTGCGGGCAGATAATATGACAATGGAGGATATTTTTTGTAAAGCAAGAATACACTGGATGGTGATAAGGAATGAACGGGATGCCCTAAGAGTTGCTGCAGAATTAATGCTTCATATAAATGCTTCATAACAGTTAAATAATTGACAATAGAGAGCTGGGTGAAATACATGGAAAAAATGAACCGCTGCGCAATAATGACGTCATGCACCCACAGCCCACCTCAAACTGCAAGTATGCCTCTGAATTTTTATTTTTCTGAAGCTTGTTCTTTCATTAACAACTTAGGTAATTGTTTGTAAACAAGGACACAAATATAAATCACGGAAACTCACACAAGGTAATTATACTGTTTACTTGAATCATTTAATTATGGTTTCTAGATTGACCCTACAGCCCAGCCCATTTCACAGCGGTTAGCTACTGCCACCCTCTGGCACGACACAGCATTTGTCTGCAATGGCTACACTTTTCTCAAGAAAGACGATAGATAACTGGATGTGGGAGGATGGGTTGAAGGCCGAACTGAAGAGATTATACAGGATTTATCATGACTCAGTGAAAGACACCAGTGTACACCAAAAACTCAGACTTGGTCCACATTAAAAGGCAGCTGTAGATGGATCACTCCTTTACCGTTACATGCAAAACAGTTACTGCACACAACAAGCAGGCACAGCCATAAAATACAAAACGCAAAACCCACAATACATTTACTAGTATGTTAAAAAACATCCCTTGTGGCAAACAAAGCTATAAATTAAATTGCTTAATCCTCACTGTAGGACAGGCACTGGCTTTATTTAGCCTTTTTATAAATAAAAGCTCATCAAATTAATCAGATTCATATTAAATCAAGGTATGAAACAAAAGTTAGAGTTAAAAAGGGCCAAAGAACCTGATGGTGAGCAGTACAAATTGATCCATTAACATTTAACTGCAGATTAGATCTACTGTGCACTAACTCTCACATGATGCTGATAAACCAAATCACCCCCACCTAGACTGACCTTCTAACCAGGACACTGACAGACCCAAACCCTCACAGCCTCGCTCTTATTTCTCCTGATATTACAGAAAGAGGGCCCTTAGTTTCAGAGTGCAGCATTAACAAAGGATGCAGATGGTTGATCCTACAACCTGGCTGTTACATGCCACAGAGCAAGAGAGTGGCTGAGAGAGACAGCGTAAACATCACAAATCAGTTTGTGTGCGTTAAACATCTGTCAGCATTTCAGAGGCGACTGCAGCTGATAGCATAAGTGTAGCCAGGAGAAAGATACAACAGTTCACTTACATTCAAACTGTGTCAGTTTAAACCACACAGGAAAGCATCACCGTCACCTCAATGGAAACAGTACTCATGTATGCCAGGAAGTCTAACCAATTTCATTTCCGGAAGAAAGACAAATCCATGACGTAACTCCTTCCAAAAGGAAGATAAACAACATACCCAAACAATGGTGAATAGGTGTGCTAAATCTAAATCAGTATGCTCCCCTGTTAGACACCCAGATAATCATGAAGGCAATACAAGCTTACAGCACAGGTGTGGGGGCACAGGTTGGACAAAAACTGTATGAGGCAGCAGGCCGTGCAGCTTATCTAAAAATAAATGAATACATAACTACTATTCTTATGATGTCATAATGCTGTTGATTCAATACAAACAACCCAACAGCTGTTTTTCCCACTGGGCCAGAGAATACATAAATGGGGCAAGTACAACTCTGACTTGCGAGCCCAATCTGCAAGTAGAAAATATTGCAAATGTTAAACAAGTGGGCTGCAATTTACGATTATTTTCATTATGGATTTATTCTCAATACCGATAGCGATACCTGGGCTTTTTGTATCATCTGATGCTGAGTACCGATCCGATACCAGCGTTTAATTAATAAGCTGTATGCCTCACTGTGGAAGTGACTGGGATCATTCCTTTATGTGTAAGGCAACATCAGGCTTGACTGATGCTTGCTTTCTTAACTTTGTAAAACAAAATGTAACGAATACATAGATATACATTTACTGAATTATTTGTTATTAAAATAATAAATCATGCACCGACAACCTCTTAAAAACAACTTCAAAATTAACTGGAAATACAAATCAGGTGTAAACCTTTTTAATGAAGCAACAAATTGGTCAAGACTTAATAGGAATTACAATTTCAGTAAATAATGTATATGGTATGTAAACATAGAATTGAATTTAATATATTGGCCCAATTGTCATTGAGATCCGATCCAGCTATATAAGGCAGCTTTGGCCCGATATCTGATCCAGTATCGTCGCATCCCTAATTTTCATTATTGATTATTTTCTCGATTCATTTTTTGGTCTATAGACTGTCAGGAAATAGCGGGACGTCTCAAAATGTCTTAATTTGTTTGACCAACTGTCCAAAACTTTTATATTTAGTTTACTGGCATCGAAGATTTATAAAAACAGAAAAAAAAAAAAAAAAATCACATTTGAGAAGCTGATTACTGTGCATAACTGTGAATAACCCGTTAATCGATCCTCAAAATAGATAATATATTTTCTGTCGATCAACTTATCAGCTATAACTACTGTTGCCTGCCTGTTAACAAACCTGATAGTTCATTTTAGCTGCAATGTCACCGTATGTATCCTTGCATCTTGTATTTTTTAAATCAGACTTTTTCTGTAGAATTTCTATTTGACCATGTCTTTTATTTACCTTTTACAAAGCAGACATTCAGACTTGTCATACCACAAACATCACAGGTGTAATTAACATGAATGATGACTATTCCATTGAAGTGCTCCAGTAAGTAGTCATGCCAGGTGAGCCAGCTTACACAATAACAGGGCCCTGAAACTGGCTGACAAAATGGAGCAGCAACCGTTTATATTATTAATAATTACACTGACACTTCCTCTATTGACAAGTCAAAATGTCTGCTATGTAAAACGGTTGTAAAAGGATTATTGTGACTCTCTCCTATTCTCTCATGACCCTAGAGGTGTAAGATGTGTTCACAGGCATAAAACTGTCCAAAGTTACTGCAATTGCATGAGACAATGTATTATGGGATTTAATTTAACTTTGACGTTTTACTATTTATTTGTTCATGAAAATGCATAATGAATGGGTTCAAATAGCTCTATGCTTACCCCATGTCATACATCCATTCTCTACGCCATGAAATCCAAACTGTGACTAAACAACGTAGGTTTTCCTGAAGCAAACCAGTCCATTTACAGAAAGTTAAAAAAACAAATACTATTTATTTGATTTGCCTTTATTGCTGATATTCTTCAGTAGGGATGCACCGATACATATACTGGATGGGATATAGCTGGATTGGTGACAATGGGGCCGGTCTATTAAATTCAACTTTATGTTTATATATTGTACACATTACATACTGTAATTTTAATTCCTGTTTAAGTTTTGAGTAATTTGTTGCTGCATTCAAAAGGTTTATACTTGAATTGTAATTCCTGTTAATTTTGAAGGTTTTTACTCAGGCGTTTAACCCACAATCTTTGGACAGATGTTACATATGTAGAAATTACTACTTATTCATAACTCCAAAGACAAAAAAATATTGAGATAATGAATTTGGCTATACTTGTCAGTTCTCTACTGCGTTGTCAAAGTGAAAAAATACTGTAAAGCATACACAAATTTGGTAGTTAAGATGTGTCATGTATCTGTGTAGTGTGACTGAACCGTTAGCTGACTAATGTCAAACACTGGAAAAAAATCACGATGTCAGCAATATTGATTAAATGATTCATGCAATTCTTCATCATAACAATGTGTCTTTAACACTGATTTAATAAGAACACCAGTTCCATTTAATCATGCAAAATCTGGGTTGCTACTCTGAAAACTTCCTTTGACTTATAAATCACTAAAACAGTGGTTACAATGCCTCCTGAATATTTTATACCAGGATCTATGTGGATTAACCTCACCTAAACAACAACAAGTACTATTTAAATGTGGATATATTTGATCAGGGCTGCAATATAGAATTTTGACAGATCATTGGATTACACTCCTACATATTATTCAGACACACTTCCTGTGTAAGATGGTAAACAAGGGTGGTAAACAAGGGTGGTAGGTAGGAGCAAGGTGGGAGTGGATGAAGGGATGGGGGAAGGTTAGGGAAACAGGGAAACAAACAAGGGCATTTGATTTGGCTTTAAATCTATTGTAACATTACCAAAACTCGATAAACAGTGAATGATAAGAATAAAATATCACTTCTTGTCCAAGTCACACCACTTTAACTACCCACTAATAATGAAGTTAAGTTAACCATCAATACATTTCCTGCTTTAAATTGACATGTCAACACTACTCGTAACGTTACTTTGCTCAAACTGTTAGTGATTCCCAATTACAGTTTTTTTAACTGAATGTAAACACATCGGAAACCTCGCATCATAACAGTGTGTCTTTAACACTGTTCATAAAAACACCAGATCCATTTCATCATGCAAAATCTGGGTTGCTACTTCCCTTGATGTATAAATCACTAAAACATTGGGTACAATGCTTACTGGACATTTTATACCAGGAACCATGTGGATTAAAATCACCTAAACAACAACAAGTACTATTCAAATGTGGATAGATTTGATCAGGGCTGCAATATAACTTTGACAGGTCATTGGATTACACTTCTGCATGTTGAACTAAGCTAATTCATATTATTCAGACAGACTTCCTGTGTAGGGTGGTAAACAGGGGTGGTAGGTAGGAGAAGGGTGGGAGTGGATGAAGGGATGGGGGAAGGTTAGTGGAAACAGGGAAACAAACAAGGGCATTTGATTTGGCTTGCACTGTAAATCTATTGTAATCTATTGTAACATCACCAAAGCTCGATAAACAGTGAATAATAAGAATAAAACATCACTCCTAATCCTAGTCACACCACTTTAATTACCCACTAACATGAAGTTGGGTTAACCATCAATACATTTCCCAAACTTAAATTGACATGTCAACACTACTTGTAACGTTATTTTGCTCAAACTGTTAGTGTTTCCCAAAATACTGTTTTTTTTAACTGAACGTAAACACGTCATAAACGTTGGTAGCTAAAGCTAAAGTTAGCATAAAGCTAATTGTCTAATATTTATATTTACGCAGCTGTAAACGTTATACAAGCCTGCCATCTATGTTCTCCTTTAATTGTCTACTTAACTAACAAGGTTGACATAGTTTGTGTTGGGAAAAGTTACTAAACTATAATATAAAGCTGCGATAACTTAGATTAGCTTAGCACTTGTTGCGTGCTAGCACTTGTTGCTAACGTTAGTTGCAAACTTTTGGGCGTTGCTTTTCCTCCTCTGATCCTGTTTCACCAAATCCACCCGGAAGAGTCCGGTAAGTTATGCAGGTTTCACCGAGTAACATGTTTAAAGACGTTTGGTTAGAAACATGAAAGACTTACATTGTGAAATGAACTTTCTTTGAGCGACACCGACGCTGTTTGTTGTCTGTGAGCTAAAAGCTAAAGCTAATGTGTCAACCCGTAACAGTTACTGCTCTGGGTTGTTATGCTGCCTTCACGTGCTGTCGGAAATGGGGAAAATAAATACGTATGCAAACCAACGACAGGTAATGAATGTATTAAATAAGAAACATTGAAGTGGGAGTTTCTGTTTGTATTCGCTGTGCCAAGATGTGAGGGCAATTGATATTAAGATAATATTGTATCTATATAATATATATATATATATATATATTAAATACATCATTTTTTAACACAATTAATATATAAATACACACACCTCACCTCCATACCATTATTGGCACACAGTACACCTGAACTGAATGGACTGTAATGCTGTGCAATATGCTGACTTCCACTGTGTAATTGTCTGAAATATATTATTTATTTATTTTTAAATTTTTTGAGAGTTACAAGTTCTTTTAACATGGTCATGGAGCATATATACATATATACTGTATATTTGTATTTGTATTATGGGGGTATCGTTCCTATGCAGAGGGTTGTTTAGTTTATTTATTGACTACACTGAGGGCGTTTTATATTTTAATAATTTATTTATTTATTGTGTTGAGTTGAATGTGCTACTTATTTTGTACTGTAATTACCATTTTCTACCTTTTTTTTCTTTTCTTAAAGCTGACTCGAAATAAAAACTGCTCAGACTTCAAATGTACTTAGGTGCAAATGGCAAATAAAACTCCTGAATCTTGAATATTGTCTATAGAATAACTTTTTTTAACACAATTAATATATAAAAACCTAAATTGTAAAGCCAATTTATCTATTTGTAATATCCCTTATTCACCGTGTAATCAAGCACAAAGCTGTGCTACTTGATTTCCAAAATAAAATATCACCCAATAAGAAAGTAAATAAGAAAAATAAGAAATTAGAAAGTATTTACTTCTAAAAAAAAAAGTGAGTTTACGATGAGAGCCTGAAGGCAGCATTAAAGAGGCAGTAGGCTAAAGGCCTCTGTGCATAGCTACAATTATTAACACATAATTGGATTACAACATTAAAGGGAGCTTGTACTTGAAAATATGGCAAGATAGATGATTAGTCTTTAAAATAGAAGAGTAACGCTGTCTATTTTCACCCTCCAGTCATTCTATTGGTCAACTGTCAAGTAGATATGTGAGGAGGAGGAGGCGGCGAGCATCAAACCCCATGATCAGCATGTGACATATGGGAACTAAAACTAGTATTTCACAAATGCTATAGAGAAAAGGAAAAAGAAATGTTATTTGAAACGGTCCACATGGACAAAAATGATTTCTATATAGTTCAAATGTGAAATACTTGGAGCAGGAAACTGCTGTAGCATTTTTTGTTGATTGTGTGCATTGCTCTCTGACTTATAAATAGAAACATCACAGAGGACAATGATATGCTTTGTTTCAGAGAACACCCAGAGTTCACAAATATGAACTAATGCTGCAGGCTAATGTGTGAGTTATTAAAGCGATTAATCAGTGGGTTAGTGCTAATTATGTGGATTGGTTTTAACCAGCACATGGACTAATAATACCAACACAATAACAAAGCATACAAGACACACAGGTCCAACTAGCAGAAGAGAAGACGACACACAGGCTTGTTTACAACCTAAATGAAGAGCAAATGATTACATTTTGTACACACCCTGTCACAGCATTAGCAAGTGGCTGAGGGCGACCAAACATCTCACTAAACAGTCCTTTAATTAACTCATGATGAGACAAAATTAGCAAACATGCATAATATACATTTATTAAAACGATAATATAAAGCTTCCTGTTGAGAATGGTTAGTTTGTACTTATCGTGCACATAAGATTCATGGTAGGTCAATATATTTTTAAATGTTAGTTGTAATTATACTACAAAATTAATCTAATATTGATGTACTTTTAAACTCTTGAAAAAAATACATGTGTAATGAAACAGTGTTTACAAAATATTCTCAATTTTCTAACATACAGGATGCCTACTTTTTTTCTATTTCCAACTCAATACCAAGTTACTGAGTTGGAACAAGTTATCAGTATCAAGTACTAAACTAAAAACAATAACAACTGTAGGTAACAAATAAAAAGTGTTCTTTAGCACCGTTCTTAATATTTTAATGAAAGGAAATTAAGCATGCAAATTCACCCTTGAAACAAATCATCTTAATTGTATAAATTGTTTGTTCAAAGGTTCATTTTGGTGATTATATTATTTATTTATAGCGTGTTGCTAGGGATGTTGTTTTTTACTGATATACAAACAATAAAAGTTGGTAGGAGGATGCTTTTGGGAAGGCTGAGCTTCCCTCGACCCAACAACAACGTCATCGTCTTGCGCTCTCCCTCCTGGCTACATCCCAGATCCTTCATCCACCAAGACTTCCCCTCCAGGGCTCTGCTACAAGGCAAAAGGGTTTTTAGGTTTTATTGTAACGGTTTTATTCATAATGTGTAATATAACTTGTATTTATTTATTAAAAACAACATAATGAAGATAAGATTCAAAACCAAACTACAACTTACATTGATTATTTCTGTCTGAGCAGCACCTCCATTATACAGCTGGCTGGAACTCTCCTCCTATAAATGAGTTGTTCTGTTTATTCCAAATGTACATTATACACAACAATACCATGATTGCTAATAGAATCAGAATCAGAAATACTTTATTGATCCACGGGTAACATGTAAATTATGTACATAATGCTACAATATAAACACAATAAATGTAAAGAAATGTAAGTTAAGTGCTAAAATTCAGGGCCGGCTGTAGTAGTTTTAGTGCCCTAGGTGAAATTCGGATTTGGAGCCCCCCCCCGTGGCCATCACAATGGTTTTAGGACAGAAATTAAGATTCTTATTTTCATAAATAACTGTATTTATT
>CAKAOH010011759.1:0-89965 GCA_916701665.1 Sebastiscus tertius | reverse complement strand
ATATATGTGTGTATATATATATATGTATATAAACATATATAAATAAACAATTGGAACCTGATATTGTTGGCTTAAAAGTGATCAGTCAGTTTCACTACAATTTACACTTTTATTAACAAATAAGTGCGGCTGGGCAGAAAAAGTGAGAAAAAGAGAGTTACAGGGGTGACAAGTGTATTTCTTTCTTTCTTTATTCATTTGTTATCTCAATGCAGAAAATGAGGAAGGACGGCACTTTTTTTAAATAATTTTTTTTAGAGGGCGACTAGCGCCCCCCAGAAGGTGGTGCCCTAGGCGACCGCCTATATGGCCTATGCCTTTGCTGGCAATGCTAAAATTTAAAATAAGAAAATAAGAATATAAAAAATATGAAATATGTACAAATATTTGCATTAAGACGTGCGTTATATAACAAACATCAACAGTGCAAATAAGTAAATACAAATGATGAAAAGTGTGATCTATTACGTGTGTTATATATAAATGCCAGAATGGTATGATAAGAAATGAATAAGAATATTTCTTGAACAGTGTACCTAAATGTCAAACAACATGACAGAAATCCTAGCTGATCACATTCCTCCTCTCTGCTGGCTTTCATGCTGGTCACCTGATAGTAGCAGCAGGTGCACTAAGTGACAAAGTGGATGTTAATGGCCTGCCTTCACTCTAAGCCCGGTATGTAGGAACACAGTAATGGTAAACGCCTCAGTGACTCGCTTGATTGAGTTACAGCGTATCCCTGTCGAACAGAGGAGTGCTTCTCAACCCTTGAGTCCAGGCTCTGGACGTGGTCTTTAGTCGTACTTTCATGTGGATAGAGTCTCCCTCTGTGCAGAGACACGGCTAAAGGCCAACTTTTAATTGAAACCTTCCTGTTGACATCGTCTACAGTTACGGACATCTACACTTGTTTTGAAAAATGAGAACTTGCAGAGAGTAATTCTGCATGAACATTTTCAGTCTGAACATATAATAAAATAAACTTGTGCTTTGAAATGTGTTATTTATACTTTGTTTTAGTTAAAAGCTTGACCTGAATTAGTTTAAAGAGGAACACTGAGAGATAATTAATTAATAGAAAGAATAGAAATGATCTAATCAGTTACATTTTTAAGGTCGAGACACTACAGCCTGATTTACAGAACAATTTATTCCTAAAAACATGGCAACATTTTTTTTTTTTTATGACTGTTGACAGTTTTTTCTGACTTATAGAGTGATACAAAATAGACATCCAAAATCCCCTCTGTAAAAACCTTTGACTCTAATTTGTCGACAAAATGAAACAAGTAATTTGACCCTGGCTTCATCCAGTGTTCAGATTTCTGTTCTTGAAATGTATGCAAATCAGCACATATTTAATAAGATAATGCCTCATTTGCATATTTAAACATACAATTTCAGAAAACTTGTAATACAAAACAATAATGGTCTTAATATAAGTAATCAACTGGGGAAGTTTCATGGTGATATGTGATGATGATTTTCCCCTATTCACCCGTAGTGTCTCCCCTTAAGTTGGAATTTGTCTACATGTGTTTCTCCCAAAAATAAAACCAAAACTAATTTGATGTCAAATTAATGTATTATCAGGTATATGTTTTCTGTATTGATTGGCATTGAATGTGAAAGAAAGTACAATTTACAGAGAACTTACATATCCTCCATCTTCTGCCTCCATCACTTCTCCAGCCTCGTCGACCTCGGTGCTGCAGCCTCCAGGAAAACACTCGGATTCACGCTTCTCTCTTATTTTATGAAGGAAGTTCGTCGCTGTAGACTTTCTCAGCAGCGCTATCACATAAACAGATGCATTAATTTCCCAGATAACAGCTGAGAGGTTACATTTTCTCTTGAACTACAAGTCATAAAAACAATCTTACCGCCCTCGCAGATGTAGGGGATCATGAGCATCACGGTCAACAGTGTTGCATCCATGTCCTCGTGCAGATTCTTCACCTCTCACACACTTGTGAGTGTTGTTGCCGCTCCTGGCACTTTGTGTTTGTCACCTGAGAAATCCCCACGCCCCCCGGCCTCCCAGCTTCATTCCCGAGGGGATAACAGCCATCGGATGAATTTGTACTGAGCCGTGGGGAGGGAAAAAAATGTGTTGTGAGGGTGTGGAGGAAAAACATCATAACTACCTGTTTGAAGGCCTTGAGGAGAAAAATATTTGTGTGTCTGTGTTTGGAGAAAGTCCTAAGAATAGATTTTGGTTTGGAAAGAATTTTAATTTTGAAGGACAATTTAAAACTTTGTATTTGGTGTGGTGAGTAACTTTTCTGGCAGTATGATTCACTATGACTCACTAACAGGGCGTCCGTCAATAGAGACAAACTGTAACTGCCACTGTAGCATTCAAGTACATAAAGTAATGGGGCTTTTAACAATGAAATCATTATGAGAAGACCCTCGAGTGAAATCTGTACTCAGTGCCTGTACTTGTGTTGAATGTTTTGCAAATCAGGGCTTTCTATGTGATAGTTCAATTGAGTGACGACAAGCAAGTTAACAGTGAAGGATTGGCAACAACTTATCTTAATAATGGAGACCAATTGTACTAACTCTGTAGACATTAAGGCCTTGATACATGATAATGCTGCCACCTAGAGGATTATTTGTTTTATATCAAATGTACTATGACTGCATGTGAGCCATTTTATACAGTTGTCCGTATGACTGTATGTCATGACATTTACTGAAGTACTCAAACCTACATGATCTGTTCTGTTCAGCTTAGTGAGTCAAGTTATATAACTAGATCGAGTAATTAGTTTAATTAAGACATGATAACTTAATATGATGATTTTATCCTGATAACCAAATATAGAAACACAAGAAATATATAATAATTATTATAATGTGGTTGGATGTCATTGTATACCACTGGTTCCTAACCTTGCAGAGCCCAACTTTTTTGGGACTGATTTCCACCCGGATACCAGCGACAACACAATACCTGCAGTTCTTTTGTTTTTTACTCCTTCTGACAGAGGCCTGTTTTCTGTAGCTGTTAGACTGTATCCAAAGTAGAGCTGCAACGATTAATCAATTAGTTGTCAACTATTAAATGAATCGCCAACTATTTTGATAACAAATTAATTAGTTTTGAGTAATTTTTAAAGGAAAAAAAGTAAAAATTCTCTGATTCCAGCTTCTTAAATGTTAATATTTTCTGGTTTCTTTACTCTTCTATGACATTACACTAAATATCTTTGAGTTGTGGACAAAACAAGACATTTGAGGATGTCATCTTAGGCTTTGGGAAACACTGATCGACATTTTTCACCATTTTCTGACATTTTACAGACCAAACAACTAATCGATTAATCGAGAAAAAATTCAACAGATTACTCGACAATGAAAATAATCATTAGTTGCAACCCTAATCCAAAGTCTGTGCTGTTGTGTTACTGTAATTACTTTCCATGATGTTTTAAGTTACGCAAGTGTTCTGGATGCTCTGCAAAAATGTAAAAAATAATGTGCCAGGCAGGAGTCCCATCCAGATGGCAGCTTGCGAAGAGGCTGAAGGTTGTGATGAGTTGGCAGCATTGGCAGGACGGCTCTGGGTTTTGGAGGATCCCATCTCCATCTTGAACTAAATGGCATAACAGATTATGAGATAGTGTGAAATGTACCTCTGGAAGGCTCTTTTGTTGCTGCTAGATTTGCTTCACTCACCAGCCAAAAAAACTATGGTAATCTATTGAGTGGCTGGTAGATTTTGAAATCCACCAGCCACAGTGGCAGGTAGACAAGAAAGTTAATCAAACAACTAAATACAATGACTGACCCATTCATATTTATTCATCTATTTTTAGCCTGTTTGTGTATGTTAACTTAACTGGGGACAGATTATGTTGGTAACATTAACCTGTGGACTATGTCATTTCCATCTTATTCTACTGATAAGATCACATCACTGTTATTGCCAGCTGGTTATTAACTGTACATGATTTCCTAAGTAAACAATAGGCTAACACATCTAAATGCTCTCAGCAGTCTAAAATAAAGCGTAGTTATAAATCAGCTAGCTGGTTATGAATGGAGAATTGTGCGACTTCGGCTAGCATAAACCAGCTAGGTTATGCTATTTTCATAATTAGCCTGCTAGCATGCTGGCTCACAACCACTGTAAACCACATATTATTTTCAATAATTTAACTTGATATAATATTAAAACTTCAAGACAACAGAATAACAATGAATTTACCTAAAATACAGCAAAAGTTGTAAGTCTGAACCAGCTCCCCCACCTCAAACATGTGCTTGACTTGACCTTCATTTCTGGGGGAGGGGCTTCCAGTATCTTGGTAGATCTACCGATTCTGATTGGTCAAATCTTGGAGGAAGCAACGAAAGCTGATTGGTTTTCACAATTCTTGGGAGCAGGACGGCCTCTGATTGGTCAAATCTTGGTCGATTTTTGGTAGTGATATGCAACACAATTGGCTCTCACATGATTGATTAACTAGACCGACAGGAGATATTGTAGGGATCTGTGTTACCTCTGTTATGACTCACAGGATACTTTCAAGAAGGCTTCAGTACTGCCTTGGTCGTGTCTACAAAGTGAAGTCTTTATACAGAGCTACATGCTGGCTTGCTGAGCTATTATAATCATTACACTATCCCTCCACTATCTGTCTAACTTAGATAACTTATGGTAAACACTTATAAAGGCAATTGGCCTAATCTTGATTGCGTTTTTTAGTAGTTTTTTTTTTAAACTTTATTTGCCATTAATACAAATTAACAGGCAATTAATCATCACAACACAAAACCGCCTTGAGACTGGGCCTCACCTGACATACATGTACACAAAAACAAAGTAACACCGCATATGGATGCAATTGTGGGAGTTTTTTTAGTAAATTTATAGCCCTTTTGCACCCAAAGGCAGAGGACTGGAATCATCCTTACATACAATAGACTTCTAAGCAGTGTCTGTAGACATGACAGGCTACCATGTTGATTTTATCTCAAATTTTAAGCAATAGTCTGTGTTTGCTGGTTGAGAAAAAAAAAAGCCAAACTACTGTAGAGATGATGACAGTGTATGATGTATTAAATAACGACAGTGTTCTGGATGCACAATGTAGATGATGAAAAGTTCGAGCCAGCCAGGAGTCGAACCTAGAATCTTCTGATCCGTAGTCAGACGCGTTATCCATTGCGCCACTGGCCCTACGGAACCCCTCAACCCACGTGGTCTGTTTTACCTATACCTATTTCCGTATATTATTTTATATATATATATATGTATATATATATTTTTTTAATTTATTTTAAATTTGTAAACTATACAAAGAACAATTAAATCAACACATAGGTAAACAATACATATAAAGGGATATAAATCAAGGGATAAATAAAAACAAACATAAAAATTAAATAAATTAATTTAAAAAAGTGACAGAAAAACACAAAAAAATGTCAGGGGATAATACAAATAAATAAATAAATAAAAGTAAAAACATTAAAATTGGAACTCACCATTTTACTAGCATTTTGTTTTTTTTTTGCAGAAGATATTGTCTTATATCGTTCAATTTCTTTCTTGAAAACATTAAAGTGAGGTTTAACTCTTGCTAAAATTGCATTTATGAATGTAAAACTTTGCAACAATGATAATGAGACGGTAAATATATTGTGTTGAACCTTAAAAATAAATAAATACATTTTCCAGTCGAAATTCAAAGACACAGATAACATTTTGTGAGTGTGCCACCGGAAAATGTTTAAGTACTCTATAATGATCAATAAACAGTGAAATAGCCAGGAAAGAAATCTATAAAGGAAAGTAACTTAATTACACTCGTCATATACTGTACATACAGGTAGCCGGGGATCGAACTACCGACCTTGTAGTTAAAGGATGCTCAACCCAGTTTTGGATAAACTCCACTACAGACCATATGTGTCCATATTGACACTAGAGGGCGCCACTGATTTATTCTAAACTTACATTGTTTGCTGTAGAGACTTCAATATGCATCTTTGTTGCATTAAATGCCACCTAATCTCACAACATTGGAGGATTTGTTGTACATTTTCATCAAGTTTTACTTTGGAAATTTTAAAATCTGAATGCACAATCTTTATTTACTCCTCCTGATCTCATCTCAAAGGTCAGATCAGAGGCACATTTTTTTTTTTTGCATGGGGATGCTGGTGTGAATGGGCTGATCCACTGGTTGCAGGTATATTGTGGCTGGAGGAGGGAGAGCAGAGAGCAGAGAAGTTACCAGGACTATTTTGTTGCTTAAAACCTTTTTTTAAATTGATTTAATGTGAATAATCAGCATTAGTGGAAGCATATGCATGTAGTGAAAGCTTTGCAGTTTGTTTGTTTTTTGGTGATTTCATCCATCCGCAGCATCGTGCGCCTCGGTGCGCCTCTCTGACCCACTAGTCGTCTCCTCTCTGTCGGATCATCATGTGGATTATTCTGGTGTTCATCGTGGCAGCGTTGGGTCCTGATGGGAGCTGGGGATGTCAGCTGCCCAGAGACTGGAGACCGCAGACAGAAGCGTGCCGAGCCGAGCTGGCTCAGATCATAGTCTTTGCCAAGGTGTTGGCACTGCACAAGGAGTCTTACAATGTGTATAACAACTATCTGCCCGTCCTGGAGACCGACAACGAGCTGCTGTTCTCCGCCGAGATCGAGCTGCTGTGCGACCAGGCGTGGGGCAGCATGCTGGAGGTCCCAGCAGGCTCCAGGTTCAATGTCACCGGTCTGGGCTACTTCACCTGCTTCTCCTACAGTGTCACCAAAAACAACAACTACTACTTCTTTCTAAGGTCAGATAATCCCTATTTTTGTTTTTCAATATTATATTTATTGTTTTTTGTTCATTTTGAAACAACAGAACAAACATTCACAAACGTCCCCAATAATAACATTCTCTGTACAAAGAAACTTAAAGGGACTATTTGTAACTTTCAGAAATGCTTGTTAACAGCGACACCTGTGGCTGTTAAGTCAACGAAAGTCAGCATTGGGCTCGCGCTTGCTCGCTCTAAATAGACATGAACGAGCATCGCTCAAAACAGTGAGGCGACACACGTCAGCTAAAACCACAATATCACTCTATATTTCAGCTGCTTGGCAGTAATGTTAGCTGACCAGACGAAGGTCTCTCCATGAATCACTGCTGATCCTAGTGTTGGCTTTTCCTGCTTCAGCCTCAGGGGCTGAAGCAGAGAAACGTTATCGCCGCCCCGACTGCGCCCGCAAGGAGACACCGGCACCCGGTCGGAGACGATAACGTAACTCGTTACGGAGCCCTGTCACTTCACAAGTGACGGGTAACCTCTGTTGGTCTGGAGGAGCTGCAGCAGTTATTTCTGCACAAACGTCCACTGTACATTCACAGATATTCTCAGAGCTACTAACTCTTCTGCAGTGTGGAGTGAGCGCGTGTTCACATGTAGAGGTGGAGCAAGACAGCGAGAATGCGCGCGTTGTGTGAGTGAAGGCAAGCAGGCAGCAGAGCAGAGGCTCCGGCCACATGCGAGTGCGCATGGGATCCCGACCCAGTAGATTTATACGTGTAAAAAGTTACAAACAGTCCCTTTAATATGAAATAAGTCAGTATAGATGCAGGAAAAACATATTATATACAAAACATAGATATGTAAGTAAAAAGAATATACACAGGTAAAATAAATAAAATTTAAAACAATAAAATAAAATAAAATCTATTTATATATACATATATATACTGTATACATATATACAGACATACACATATACACACACACAGTATATACATAAATAATCCCTATTGATCTAATCAATCATGAAAATTATTTATTGTCACAGATGCATTCAGTTTTATTCACATGGAGCAGAAAGAGTGGAGAGTTTTTATGCATCTGAGTTATATAGGCTATAAAAAACTAATCTTTTTATGATTAATTTCCAACAAAATAAACTGTTCAGTTGAGCTGTATCAGTTAAGCTTTGTCCCATAAATGTATGCCCTGTTATAAATGTACTTTTTACCCTATCAGGGTAAGACTTCAAGAATATGAATATAATTTTGTTATAGGCTGAAAGGTTTAAAAGTGTGTCTGATGTTCAGAGACCCACTTGCACTTTCTTTTCCAACTGTGTTTGTGTCTTTGCTATTTCAAGTTAAAACTTGACTAAAACTCTGGGTGCTGGAGAATCAGACATCTGTTTTGTCAAGTTAGGTGAAGACAGTCTATAAACTCAGCCAGTAAAAGATGACAGGACTGCCTCCTCTTCTGTTGGAATGCATGACCATGAATGGCAAAAAGTTAATGATTTGATCATAACCGATTGTATATTCCAGTGATTCTCAAAGTGGGGTCCGGGGACCCCCAGGAGTCCGTAACACTCTGCCATCGGGTCCATGAAAAGTTTTTGATTAAATAATTTAAATTATCATGCTATAATTCATTTATATATATATTTGTTTGCAAAAGGCTTCATAGTCCAATGAATAATATATATTTTCTTTAAATCTACAGTATAATAGTTCATAGATTATATTCTAATTAGGGCTGTCAAAGTTAACCCGTTAAAGCTTCAGTAGGCAGTATATTTTTGGCATCAATGGGCAAAAATTCCATAATAACCTTTCAGCATATTGTAATGCAAGTGTTCGGAGAGATAACTAGACTTCTGCACCTCCTCATGGCTCTGTTTTCAGGCTTTAGAAGATCTAGCCCGTGACGGAAGACTTTGACCAATCACAGGTCATTTCAGAGCGAGAGCGTTCCTATTGGCTATGCTCCGGTCATGTCACCAGAACTTGGCGTTCCTTCACCAGATTTCACAATGGCGGCGGCGTCACAAACTTTCTCATTTTACAGCTAAACCGTGCTCTACAAGATGATTCTGAAAACATTCGAGGTGAGAAATAGGCATTACAGTAACAGAATATTGATTCATATTTGATCAGCGCTGCCTAGTTTGACCATGTGGTCGGAGTTTGCGAGTGATTGACAGCCGGCTCTCATAGACAGCAGCTGGACAGCAGACCTTAGATCAGCTCTTACTGCATGTTTTTCTCCGGTCTGTAAAATCTTGCAGATGCTGTTAGGAGCACCGGAGGACACCGCAGGGCACATGATTTTTTCCAGGTTACCTATTTCATGTACTACTGTCACGATATAGCGACCGTTTTATAAAATAACTGTTTTTAATCATATTTGCTCCAATCTCGCCTACTTCAGCTTTAATAACACGTTAACGCAAATTTGTTTTAACTCCACTAATTTCTTTAAGGTATTAACGCAATTAATCTTCCAGAGGTTGGAACGGGCTTAGTTTTAAAGCTAGAGCAAAGATATATCATACAAAACTAGAAAACCTAATGAATCCATTGGTACCAACTCTGGCATACTCGTCGGGAAGGAGGTTAAATAACACTCGGAACTTGCGCAAAATTTTGTTAAGGAAAAACTGTCATGGTCATTTTCAAAGGGGTCCCTTGACCTCTGACCTCAAGATATGTGAATGACAATGGGTTCTATGGGTACCCACGAGTCTCCCCTTTACAGACATGCTCACTTTATGATAATCACATGCAGTTTGGGTAAGTCATAGTCAAGTCAGCACACTGACACACTGACAGCTGTTGTTGCCTGTTGGGCTGCAGTTTGCCAAGTTATGATTTGAGCATATTTTTTATGCTAAATGCAGTACCTATGAGGGTTTCTGGACAATAGTTGCCATTGTTTTATGTTGTTAATTGATTTCCAATAATAAATATATACATACATTCGCATAAAGCAGCATATTTGTCCACTTCCATGTTGATAAGAGTATTAAAGACTTGACAAATCTTTCTTTAAGGTACATTTTGAACAGATAAATAATGTGCAATTAATCTTGATTAAATATTTTAATTGATTGACAGCCCTAGTTCTAATCTAACAAATCTATAACTGATCTGAAAATATGTTTAATACATACATTTCTAATGCATTTCTCTTGTGTTGTTCTTTCACATAACTAAGACTAAAAAATAGGCAACGTCAAATTATTCCCAAGGACATACATGAGGGAGTCCCCGGTATATTCTCTATCTTGGAAGGGCGGAAAAAAGATTGCGAACGTCTGCTTTACTCAATCTCTATAAAAGTGGGAAACAACAGGGTAAGCACCATCAGTCCCTCCGGTACACTTGAGATATCCAGGCGGAAATGCCGACCGTTGAGTCGCCTCATGTCGCCTGTGTCTTGGCCAAAAAGTTGCACTTGAACTTGACTACAGCTGATGACCAACTACCACGTGCGTTCTACGCCAGCATGAGATGAAATGACTCTCCACACCAGCAAGTCGCGGAAGTCTATATTCAAAATTAAAAAAGGGAAACCGGAAGACCGAGAACTATGGATACACGATATACAAGCAGTTGTTATGATACGTACGTGAAACATAACAGCGTTTGCCGACCATTTTCACACCACTCTCACTCACCACTTAGCTTCATTCCAGATGGCCATGTTGTTGTGAAAATATCCGTGTATTTGAATGATCAGATGAGATGAAGATGAAAAATGAGAAGAGCCTTCTTTTGACTTTACTCGTTTGCTTTCCTCACTTCTGTTTCTCTTCTCGCTCACTGATTCGCTTAACCCGAACAGCCAATCAGAGTGATTTCTCTCACCGATGGGCTCTGCCACCGATTCAACACGCTGAACCGGCCAAAAAGCCTCCAACACAGGCAGACTAGAGCCGACGGTGCGGGACACACCGCAAAAACTAGGCCGACAGACGCTCACTGACGGCTCTAAAATGTCTAACAGCAGGATATCCATCATTTCTTTTTAGAAAATATTAAAAAACAATTCGAGGGGCATTGTTGCCGTTATTCAGTAGTGAACAGTTGAAAGGAGACAGAAAGTAGTCCACCTCAGTAATGTATTCTCTGTGATTATGATATATAATCCAAGGATTGAACCTCACCTCCTCCTGGCCCATCAACTCTTCAGAGCCGTGCAGAGATCTGTCATGGAAGTAAAGACTCTCGGAGGATTCAATCAATCGTCGGCCTGTAAGGAAACATTCAGCTGTCAAAAGCAGAGGATTGGCACCATCCTCACATATTCTCTTTTAATCAACATCTGTCCATGTGATACTGTATCCCACTGATTTCAGGTTAATAATGTATTTAATAACCTGCTGAACATTCCACTCAACAAAAAGTGTGTGGCAGGTTAATTCTTAAATGTCTGTGTTGGACAGAAACAACACTGTTACTCAGGAAACGTCTATTGCATTCCAGCCAGCGTAATTACAGAGCCAGACATTTCCCAAAAGCTTGAAGGTAAACCCGGTCGGTATATAGGACCACCTTTTGTCCTGCTCAAACACACCAGTTTGCCGCTCGATGATGAAGGGAACGTGTGCTGACAGGCCTTATACCGATATTTCTCTCTTACTCTGCTTTTCCTCTCAAACAGATGAAGAGTTAGATATTCAGAGGGGGGCACTGAAAAGCATTCCTCAAGTTTAATGTTTGGGGCTGTCCCACATTAGGGCCAACCACAATAGTATTCTTTATAGCATATGTTACACATCATGTGCACAGAATCACACTCACACTTTGTGTGGTCATGCAAAAGACTTTACAGATGATTTCACTGGTTTTAGTTAATTACACCTCCAGGGACGACTTTGCTGTTCCCTGTTGTGATGGTGAAAACATCCGGACGTTATCCCCGTAATCAGCCAGGCGACCACCATCGGAAACTTCCTGAAGCTAAAGTCACAACAGAGTTGTGCTTAAGTGCAGACCTGATGATGATTAAGAAGCAAAGATTGCTTCAGTAAACCAGAGCAAACAAAGCTCTTTAGCCAGTTTGTTTACCGGGGAAATAATGGAGAGAGCGACTTCCCTAAAACGCTTTTCCTTTGCAGCAGACTTTAGCCCACAAGCATGTACTGGATGTATTGGAAACAAAACATAGTTCAGATGGGTATTAAATCATATTTGTGTCCAACTTGTTGTTTTTACACTTCAGTTTTTGTATGGAATAAATATAACATGCTAATTAGTGAACTTTAGAGGTGCTGGTAGGCAGATTTTGTAACCTTTGGGCAGCGCCATGCTAGCTGTCTCCCTTGTTTCCAGTCTTTATGCTAAGCTAAGCTAACTGCCTGCTGGTTTTAGCTTCATAAAGAGTGCTGCAGGGATGATGTATATTTGTAGGCCATCCTGGAAGTTAGCATTGCCCTGGTTCCCTCGACAAAAAGTCAATGGAATTTTTCTATTGGATTTTGGATTATTGCAAAAAATAAACTCTGTCGCAAGCACACGTATATGATGCTTACACGTTTTGTTCAGCAAGATAATCTCAACAGATGAACACCACTTTTATGTGGTTTGAAGTGTAAATGCAATCGGCAGAGGTAAAAACTAACGTTAGGCTATAAACAAACCACACCACCACTAAGTTGAAGGCGGATTAGTGTTCAGCGGGATGACGTTTATTAGTCTCATTTAGTCACTTGTTAGCAACCGCCTTTTTTTAAGACACGTAAAAGCTTCAAAATTCACAAGTGGGGTATTTATTGAGATATTATAAGTCGTAGACAGCAGACCTTATTTCAGGCATCTAACCAAAATCCCATCGACTTAAGACAAGGGAACCGAAAGTGCAAAAATGCTCATTCAGCACTCTATTTACCGTACAATTATGGGAGTGGTATCGATCTTCTCATCTAAGTCTCTGCAAAAAAAGTAAACTTTCATGAAAATAGAAAGAAATGAGATATGGCTAAACAAATTGCCTACACATGTCCCACTCTGTGGCATTCTCGCTAACGTGAAACTCCCCGTCATAAACCTAAAACAGATCAGTGTAGAGTTTCAAAGGAGTGTTTCTGTGGCAGCTCCACAACACTGAGTCCCAGACACCGTATGAGCAAGCCAAAACTGAAAAGTTCTCATCGCACTCTCCAATGGACAACCATTTCCTGTTATAAAAGCCCCAACAACACTTATCTCAGCCCAAAAATAGTCTCTCCAATCAATCATGAGTATACACTCCCAGGACAGGACAAATGTGAGCCTAGCATGGAGAAAAATGCAACTCAGGATCTCCCTCAGGACCTTTAAATGAACCAGACCGACTGTTCTGCTTGAGCTTTACATTCACTGTAAAAACTCCCTCTCCCTTCTTATATAAACTGTCACTGACAATCAAGTTTTTGTAATATGCTGAGGTGAACTTATGTACCAAAAATGTACTACATTTTTACTGTGAAAAAGAGTTTTATGTCACTTTTCTGTTTACTTTTGTTTCCATCATTGTAGAGTTCCTATGTATACACTATTCCTTCTGACCTCCTGGTCACTGTGCTTTACACCTGACCTTTGACCTCTCCTGGTGAAGCAAAACATCAGCTTTCTTTTTGCTCTTTCAACATGCACACACACACGCACACACACACACCCCCACATACCCACACAGTCTCTGAGGGACAACCCAACTTTTGATGTCCCTCGAGGGATGCAAGATGGAATCCAGATGTATGGAAACACACTGCTTCAAGACTTCCTCCCTCACACTTGAAGATATGAAACATGCTCAGTAAATCCCTTTGGCTTGTAGTTTGCTGGCTTTACACATCCACATAATGCTTGAATTTGCATAAAAATAGACCAGGATCTGCAAACAATTTTGCGTAGATGTTTCTTTTTTACTAATGACATACTGTCAACTTTATGAGATGAATAGGTGAAACCTGTCCATTTGCTTTCATCTGGCATCCTGATGACATGAAGATAAAGTAGACTTCTGTTTGCGTGCATCTGCTTCTGTTTTGACACATGCACAACTTTATATGTTCATTTTTTGCCTTCGTTCCAACTGCAACTCTTTTCTGCCATGCAGGATGGATGAGGACTACAATATCATCCCTCATGGAGTGAACTTCCAGGACCCCATCTTCCCCGACACTCCAGAGAACCACCGTGCGTTTGCCAGCCTTTTCCAGTTTTCCAACTGCACGTCTGGTACTCAGGTCCACAACTACGCCCCGGAGTGGGAGGCTCAAGAGGACAGCCGGGTATGTGTCCCATCAAAACCACCACCACTAACTGGTTCCTAGTGTTGTTTGCCTCTTTTGAAGAGGAGGAGTTAGCGATAAGGACGTCTATTTTGAGGCAGTTGTTGCGCATTTATGCTGGTTACGCAAATGGTTTGGGAAAAAGAGTGGAGTCAGCCACAATAGCCCGAAGTACTGCGGTGCACACATAAAAGGATTCAATATTACATCCTGTTTTTTTCAAAGGAATACTATGAAGAAACTGGAAAGTTAGAAATGTTCTTAATACGTGGGAAACCAAACACACATTTTCTGAGGTTTCGACTACACAAAGAACTCACTATGTTTAAAGGAAAAATCTACTTTAAACAACATTGTTTTTGCCAGCTCTTTGGCAAACCTTTTTGTTGTTTAATGGAGAAGTTTCTTGTGCCCAAAGACGACAGCTCTAATGTAGAAGTAAGTGACATCACGTGGAGACATGTCCAATTAAACTTCAATTGTTTCGGATGGCTCACAAAACACTAAAGTCAGGTTTGGGTGTCAGTCCCTCAGAATCAAATACACAGTGCTGTTTTATGTTGATGTTCAACAAAGAAGCAAAATTCCCCACAGAAGAAATGGTAATGTTTTTAGACCACAACACAAGTGTAGCCACAAGATATGATGAATATTGTGTAAAGAGGTTGATTTAGGGCGCTTTCACAAGCCATAGTCCGTTTGGTTTGTCCGGATCAAAGCAAAATAGATACTTTTGGTTTGCTTTCTATTTAGTCTGGTTCGGTTTCACAGTGCACAAATCAAGGCGAACCAAATTAAAAAAAATGTACTGAGGGGCGTTTGTGAAGGAGCAGGGCCAGAAGTCTTTCTCATTGGTCAGAAATTTGGCGGTGGAAAATGTAAAGATGGAAAGAGATAACGCTAACCGAGCAACATGGAGCAGAACGCGCTGCGGATACGTTTGGTGATATTTGCTGTAATCCCGCTTCGGTGTTCCTACCAAACATATTTGGAAAGGAGGTTAAACGCGCTTCAACCGTTTCACAAGGAATAGTAGGCGTGTCCGGTGCTCACAGAATAGGACAATTTTGTAACAGGAGAGACTTCAGAGACCAGGTCCAAAGCACACTGGAGCACACGGATTTAAGGCAATCAACTTTATTGCAGACTAACGTTTCAACGCCATCTACGTCTTCATCAGAGTCCTTTGGAAAGTGTTCAGAACGAACGCTTCCAGTCCGGGTTGTCAACAATATATTGACCCACTATTTCCAAATATGTGCTGCGATCAGACAACGATTCTAGGGTTCGCTTGGAAACGGTCTGAGAGCAGCTCTCGCAAGCGGTTGTGAATCGGTCGTTTTGGTCCCCACCAGAGTATGATCACAGCGTTCACAACCGCCCAAACAAACTGCACCAGAGATCGATTAAAACAGACTAAATGTGGGCTTGTGAAAGTGCCCATAGATCACTTTTTTTTAGGACTGGAAAAACCAACTATCCACCGTTTTATACAACCAATGCAACAATATCATGTCCATCCTCTGGGGGTTATGGAAAAGAATTTATGGAAATGTAGAAAATCACTAACTAAAGTAAAACCAGGGAAAGTGGATACATCGTAAAAGTAAATGCTCCTGGATTACACCGGACGATGCGGATTGATGACAGTGTGAGAGTATCTAAAGGTCCCTACTCTTTTTATGACCTGAATCAATAAGCTTCAGCTCCACTGTTTAATTGATGAAAGCTCTTTTTTTTTTACCTTAACACTCTTGGCAAACACTAACACCTGGTGCTCCTTGACTCTGTAAGTTTCCTGCATCTCGTCCCAGAGTCCATGTGTCGGTATATAAATGGTTTCCAGTTACTCAACGCTGCTTTATCCCCTTTAATGAATCTAAACCTTTGGCCTAATCCCCCTGATTCAGGCCAGTCTTCTTCTGTCTGTTTCCAATCATCTGCTGACTATAAAAGCAAAAGTCGGCCATGGGTAAAGAGAATGAAAACATGGTTTGTATTTCCATTAACTGCAAACTTGTGGGCCAGGATTGTGATTATAATTACAGAACAACATTTAGATATCAATGCTGCTCTCTTACATCATTCTCATGATTAGATTTCCTTCTACAGCAAAATAAAAACAGACTTTGTTTTTACTGGTACTGCGCAACCATTGTTTGGACAACTGACCTAAACTGACAGAGCAGATCATGCCATACGCATCACATAATCCAGTGTCAACCGCAGTAAATCAGATAGCATGTAGTCATCGTGACATTTAATGTCAAACACTATCAGCAATAAAAACATTATTTTAAGCATTTTCCCACAGTTTTATGGTCCCAACACTAATGCGGAAATATTCGCTTTGAAGGGCTACAAACACTTTATAGAGGCAAAACTGACTCACAAGGTTTCAGCTTCAGTTAACGTGGTACAACTAAAACGTGTCTGTTTTCCCTCAGATATCAATCATGCCTCCTCTGAGATGGAAAATGACACTTAAAGAAGGCTTCGTTCTTGCATGAAATATAAACCCTTTTTGTTTTGTCCATGTTGCAGTTGGGTTTGGATGACATCAGAGTGGATGAAATCCTGCTGGATACCGAGGGTGTGCCACATGGATCCATTTTGGGGCCACTCAAAAACTGGGGCTCTTGCGTTTGAAAGACGTGGGCATTTACCAGACGGGGAGGGTCTAACGAAAGCACTATGTAACAAAGTTGCATTGTGGGAAATGCAAGAATCAGTGTTTTGGGAGCTGGGTACTCAGTTGGTTGCAATCTGCAACCACACCACTAGATACTGCCAAATCCTACACACTGCTCCTTTAAGAATTAACAATTGTATGTAACAAAATATATGTTGTTTTTGAGATCCAGAGGTATACTGTAGATGGCAATAACTTCTCCTTTCAGACTCTTTAATATTGAGAGAAAACAAATCTTGGCATCTGACTTTATGGCAAAAGGTCATATAGAAAATCATGTTGGTAAGCTGTGACAGAACAGAAGCATAACTTTTTGAAACAAAACAGTGCTTCCCAAATTAGTTGTAGAAGACATTATAGAGATATGATTCATGGATATGCGACTGTGTCCATTCATAAGCCCTTAAGACTATTTTAAAACTTTCACTCCTAAGTTTACTTCTTAAATGGAGGCAATTCAAATACTGACTGCTGCATTTTATATGATAAATAACATCACTTTGCCTTTCCTTATTGAGAGATGTAATAACCACTGGTCTGTGTTTATCTACAAAACCCTTGTTGGAAAATCGCCAAGTCGTACCTCATCTTTGCTGCTCTGGAGCTCTTGCCTGTACTTAAACTGCTCCGATGATTGATTAATGCTTATGAAACAGTATATCACACAGGAAAGAGTGCTTTTCCTGATAGCGCAGTAGTAGTCTGTAGCCAGTATCTTCTTCACTGTCTATCATTCTGTCCTCTTTAGGTTGTTATTTGTCAATGTAACTGTAATTAGCTTCTTTATCAAGCTCTATCCCCGACATGTGGTACAATAATTTGTTTATTACTACCCTTACATTGCACAGAAATAACACAAATGTACCTTTCTTGTCTCCTGGTTTGAACGTCACATCGATAAATTACAAAAGCTTATCACTAGAAAAATATGTCAGGTTTATATTGTATGGCTGTGTCTCACTCTCGACTTGCTCTCGACTGTTTCAAGGGCAATTACTTAAGTATTTGTCTACACTGCAGCTTAGACTGAAAAACTGCCAACGTGGACAAATAAGAAACAACTGAAGGCGTCTTGTGTGTTTGAGTGAAAGTCATACCTGGGTGCACAGAGCGGCGATATACCGTTTTACACCTCCTGCTTTACATAACTTGATTGTTCTGCTCCTGAACTTCATCTTTCGCATTATAAAGTTTCAAATCCCTTATGGGACATAAGTAACTGCACATAGGAGAAAATCCACAGCTAATATTACAGCGGGTAATGCACTAACCAGTGACGTGGGCCGGCAGCCAGCCGCACATTTTTAACATTTCCTCAAAACCCTCAGTGGTTGTTATCTGATGGCAGGGAATATACATCAGAGTTTCACGCCGGCCCCATGTGGAAGCATTAGGATCTGAGGAGGAAATCCACACTCAGGCAGACAGGCATGCAGTCAGAGGCAGCTGGAGCTCATTTTTTCACCTAGGAAAAGGTCCGGGAACTTTGGATCGTCTGTCGCAGGTTCGCAGGCATGTTGGGTTTCATCTCGCAGCATGTTGTGTAACCATTTTACCTCAGAGTTATCTGGGTCCCTACCTGGAGCAACAATGTGTGTTGTGTACGTGGTAACTCTTAAAGAGGACTTTAAGATGCTTTTGTGCTCTCCTTTCCTTTTTGTGTGTTGTATACAGTAGTTTTTTGTGCATGTAAAAGATATGCAAAGTTACAAAGTCCACACCAAAGGGAGTTACTCTCCCCCACAGAAACACTGCTCCTGAACTCCCTGAAACGCCTTGATTGAAGTCCCGCCTTTTCTTCCATAACGTCGTAACATGGTGATGTCACCGAGTAATACGTTTGCATAATACCTCCATAGCGGCTAGTTTGACACACCCTCAAACAAAGCTAGATAGAGCGGAGCAGGAGTGGAGGCCGAAAAGTGACCAATCAGAGCAGACTGGGCTTTTTGGGGGTGGACAGGAGCTCAAACAGAGCGTTTCAGACAGAGGGTCAAAAGAGGTGCTACAGCACAGCTGATACAAGATAAATAAAGCGTTTTTTGAACATTAAATCATGTAAATATTTTTGTAATGTAATCAAAAAATACATTAAAGAGGACCTATTGTGCTTGAGAAGAAGCACAATAGGTCCTCTTTAAAGTGTCAGTGAATTATCCCACAGCAAGAAAGCAATAATCTCAAACATACTTACAGTAATAATTAATTTCTTGACTTTTTCCCCTTCTCTTCTCTTTCTTTTTAGGCTACAAGCAGCCAAAAAACTTTCTTTCTCTTTCTTTGACTCACTCATACCAAAAACAGTGGAATATGCTGAAAGACTTACGAGCTGTTGCCGCTGGTTGTCAGCCCAAAGAGCATGCCACATGTGTTCTCTCATATGATTTATCCAAAGGAAATCCTGCATCAAAAACAGTAGATCTGTCCGGTGCTACGTCATAAATGTTACAAAAACATACCAAATCTGACACTAGTATTTAGTGTGAGCCGTTATGGGATAAAACTCCAGTGTACGATTTCATTGAAAAGGCAGAGTGAGATGAAAATCTGTTGGAAATTTCACGGAATATAAACCGATACTGGCCTTATTCGAGCGAGTAACCTGAAAGCAATTAATCAATATTTTGACAGTTCAAGTGTTCAAATGCTCCTTTTCCTGATATTTCAAATGCATTTAATGCAAATAATAATCAAAACGTACCTCTTCTCTTCCCAGTTGTTGTGCTCTGCGGTGCAGAAGGCTCTGTTTGAGGAGGAGGAGAGGGTCTTGACTCTCTCCCAGAAGGTGCGCTCCTTGGAGAAAGCCAACGACCACCTGAGGGAAAAGGTGAAGACCATGAAACGTCTGCTACGCCAGGCCCAACGAGAAACGACGAAGGAGCAGCAGACCCTCGGCCTCAAACAGCTCTACGATTCAAAGGTGCCCCAAACTCACCCGGATCAGGACACGACCCAGGACCAGAGGAACCAGCCGCTAAAAAAGGTCCTCTCCAGGACGCTAAAAAACTAGAGTACAATAGACCTTTTTGACTGCAGCCATGTTGACATGAAATAGCAGGTAAACACAGGTGTTACCAATGATACTAATTAAGGTCTGGTACCATTCTGGACAAACAGAGTCAGTGTGCTGCTGTTGTGTATGTTGGCTCACTGGAAAGGCTCTGCTACACTAAATGGAATATTAATTAAATTCATTAATTAAACCTGTGTTTACCTGCTGTTTCATGTCAATGTGGCTGCCGTGAAAAAAGTCTCTTGACAGTGGTGATCAATTTAGAGTAACACAAGGAACTCCATGTCTTTAACCTAATTAATATGCTTATTTCAAAAAGAACATACCACATTGCAACAAACTTCACCTGCACAACCACATTTGGCCATGTTGTTGGTCCAACACTAGTTTTAAAATTGACCTGTACTATCGAGACTACAAAGAGACCATTCGTTCCCATTTACATCCCTATCCGTATACTTCTAAGTGCTGTGTGTGTGTGTGTGTGTGTGTGTGTGTGTGAGTGTGTGTGTGTGTGTGTGTGTGTGTTGGGAGGGCTTTCACTTGACCTATTTTGACTCCCCAGATGAACTAAAGCGAGGGATTAACTGCCTCTGAGATAAAGGATTTGAACGGTTTTCACAGAGATCTTCATCTAAATCTCCTCAACTCTTATTTCACCCCATTAGTCCAGTGTGATTGTTCTCTCTGAATATCTGTTGCTGTAAAACCCCCTTTGTCTTTTCTTAGTTTAATTCAGTGGTAGCACAAACATTTTCCAAACATCGGACAGAGCTCTCAGCTGGCGGATGAACTGTTGAACAACGTTTAAAGCTGCAGTCGGTAACTTTGAGGAAATAAGATGAAAAGTTATTTTTAGAAAATGGTCACTATATCCTGACAGTAGTGCATGAGACAGATAATCTGCTAAAAAAAATCAAGATTTCACCGAGCCTGAACAAAAACAACCATTCAGAGCCGAGCAGTTTCTAAAGCAGCTGTCAATCACTGACAAACTCCGATCAAGCGGTCAAACTAGGCAGCGCTGATCAAATATGAATTAATATTCTGTTACTGTAATGCCTATTTCTCACCTCAAATGTTTTCAGAAACATCTTGTAGTGTACTGTTTAGCTGTAAAATGAGAAAAGTTTGTGACCCGACAGCCATGTTGAGATCAGCTGAGGAAATACCAAGCACTGCCCACCAGCCGGAGCAAACTTTAGGACACAGGAGGACATAGAGGAACATGATTTTTCACAAACGCAAATGTCTGTCACTGAGCGACGGAGTGAGTGTTGAAGATACATGATTGGTCAGCCGAGTGTTGGAGTTTCCTCGTTGGCTGTTGTTCTTTCAAAATGAAAAGGTTGGAACAGTCCTTTGTTTATGTCTTCAGGGGGGCGTGTCAGCGGTTCCACTCACCGGCGCTTATTTTCTCATACATAGCTTTACAATGTTGGGATATGCTACTGCAGTAGGCTACATTTAAGAATGACTCACTGAATTTAACATTATACACATGACCACTGACTATTTGTGTAAGAATTTAGCCACAGTCTTGTTTTCACAGATTACCTGTCTCATGCACTACTGTCAGGATATAGTGAATGTTTTATAAAAATAACTTTTTTTATCATGTTTGCTAAAAGTTACCGACTGCGGCTTTAAAGCATTGAAAATGTAATATCTTGTTTCTTTCTGTGCTGGACACATTATGCATTGTATAAATAATAGAATCACTTCAGAAATACCTTCGTCAACATGCTCCAAATCAGCCTCCGTCTTTTGAGGTGTCTCGTCTTTCACATAATGCTCTGGCTGTTTATATGAGCGTATAGTTACAGAGGAGCAGCTGTGCCAAAGTGTAAAAAGCTGCGAGACCTAACGTCATATTACGTCACATCATTCTTTTCTGCCATTGCCTGCTTTTCATTTACTTGCATCTATTTATACCCAAGAAACTATCCCAAAGTGTATAATTCTTTAAATTCAGTGAATTGTTTCCCAAGAGTGCCTTTTTGTTTTCCAAACTCTTCTTTTATGCAAATGTCTGTTCATACACGTTGTACTGAATGAAAGTATAATGTTTGTATTTGAAAACAGAGTGTTGAGCACTCATTAAGTCCAGCCAGTGAGCCTGGCGTGGTACAAGATTGGCTTTTTCTGTGTCAGAAATGAAAGTTTTGCTTTTATTATACTTTTTGCTTTCTCTAAACTACATATGGTTTGCTTTGCCAACAGCATAATCATTTGTGTAACAGTTATTGTAGTTTTTTTTTTTTTTTTTTATGAATAAATGAACTTTTACAAAACTTCCCATGTGATTGGTTTTAGTTGTCACAGTTGATGTCATCTTCATAACATGCATGTGGACTGTATGTTACTTTTTAGGTGGAATTTGAAAGAAATTAAAGGAACGGTGTGTAACATTTTGGGGGATCTATTAGCAGAAATGGAATATAATATTCACAACTATGTTGTTGAATCATTGCTTAGAATGAGCCCTTCATATCTACATAGGGAGCCGGTCCTCTTCACGGAGTCCGTCATGTTGCTCCACCATGTTTCCACAGTAGCCCAGAACGGGAAAACCAAACACGAGGACTGTCGCGGTGAAGGAATTTTCCCTGCGGTGATAATGACTGGCTCAACAGCGTGATATGCGGTATTATTGCAATTTCTTTTTTTGCAAATTACTTTATATATCCTGATTTTAGTGCTATATAAATAAGCTTTTTTGTTAGGCTGTTATTAGGTATATTGTTGCTTTTTAAATGACAAAGATGACAGATTTAAAACAAATTAAATACTTGTTTATTACAGAACAAAGAATGAGGCGCACTTTGGTTGCTATGATATGGAATATTAAAATGTCGGCACAAGATAGTGTACTTGCTCCGGATGAAGGGAAGACTGAAGACCGTAGCGAAAGATCTATGCGTATTAATTTCTCCTCCATTGTAGCACTTATAGCTACGTGTAGAATGTGACGGTCGGTCATTGTGGAGTTTTACCCAAAGTTGAACATTTTTCAACTCTCGACGACCAGAAAGAACACCCTGCGGTTGGCTTGTCAATATTGCGGTTGTTGCAACAGCTCTATCTGAAGGCCACCGTAGTTTTCCATCACGCTTGTGAAACTGCAGTAACGTGAGCCGCAGAGTGCAAAACTGTGGTAACGGACGCCGCCCTCTGACTTGCTCCTAAAGTAGTGTTATTATGGTAAGGATGACCTCTGAGCGAGGCGAACGGCGTTACCACGGTTTTGCACTCGGCGAATCACGTCACGGCATTCTTAGAAAGGAAGGAGTGAGCGAAGGGGTACTCAGTTGGTTGCAATCTGCAACCACACCACTAGATGTAGCCAAATCCTACACACTGCACCTTTAATTATTTTAATATAAAATATAATACATCGACAGGTTAGAGCCTCTGAGTCATCATAACATCTAAATCTATGAAGCTTTCAACATGTAAATAAAACAATAAAAAACAATATCATGTAAAGTTGTAAAAGAAGCTTCCTGTGCACATCCCTGGATGAAACTATTGTGTAGTTGCAATCTAGAAATGTGAATCGTAGTCTGGGTGTGTGCACTTCTGTTTTTATGCTTTTTTATCTTTTGCCTCATTGACTTTTCCAGACCTGTCCGATCAGTTTCATGTAACAATTTGAACCCGTTTCCTGGTTTAGGTGCAAACAACAGTGTAACATTATTTTCTCTTTTCATCTGCCATATATTTTATAATAAACGTGTCTAGCCAAACACCAGAACCAAGTAATGAATTCAAGTAAAACGTTCTAACCTCAATTGTAATGTTTCCTGCTATCCATGTATTCAAGTCAGGAATGATGAATGCCTTTTGGCATGCAAAACATGTTTAGTATGATTAAGTGCTTAATAAATCAAAGGCCTTTAAATCAAAAGGCCTTTGATTCAAAGAAGTGGTGCAAATTTTAAAAGCAACATAAATCCCGAAGATTCATTGGCCCTACTTTGACCTCTTCTTCTCATGTCCAGTTTTACGTCCGGTGCACTTTGAGAGAGAACACAGGACCATTTGAGAGGAGAAATCATCTTGGCAGATGAAATTTTCAACACAATTTCAAGGAGAGCTGAAGCAAATTTCTTCCATATGGTGGTGTCGCATAAAAACCTAGGGAATGAGAGGCAGGGTTTTCATGGCAAGAGGAGAAGCCAAAAAAATGGACACATTTCAAACATGTTTTGTGTCAGGGACTCTCGTAGGATTGTTCTGCAGCAAAGCTCGACATTTAAAGCTTTCCTCACGCGCATCGTTTGACCTCTCAAGCAAAGGCAGAAAGTGTTGCCGAGAGCGGCTCCTCGTCTTGTCTCCTCGTTAGCTCTTTCTTCTCCCCGTGAAACCTTTGCATCAGACAACCTTGCCTGCAGCCAACTGTCAAAACCCCATGGACCCGGGCCAAAGATGATATACACACAGTGCTTTCTCAACATAAACCACCGTGCACAGCCAAGCTGCAAAACAGATGTCGGGCCATACGACGGCACAGTGGTGGTCCCTTCCAGAGGACCTGGCTATCTGTGGACCTGGTTTATTTATCCAGCCTGGTTTTAGGTTTTTCAAATACTGTTACTTTCTCTGGATGCTCTTGTTTCATTTTTTTATTTTTGTATTAATCACCAAGCATATGATTGGTTAATACAGTATATCTTTTTCCTTAATTACCCTCCTTTATGTTCATGTTTTTTCAAGCAACTACAGTTGAGTCTTTCACTCTGTCTGTCATTCATCGCTCCGCATGAAGAAATCCACCAGAGAGGTTTCTAACTTTGAGCTCTCTAACCTGCCGCTGGCTCCATTGTTTCTGTAGGTAATTACTTGGGTCTGCACTCGGAGAGCCGGTGTTTCCTTTTAAGAAAAGAAGACCAGCTCTTTGTGTTTTCAATTAGTCCCCCCCGCCGTTGAAAAAGGCTACGACTCTACAGCCATGCAAGTGGCTCTGTGAGGCTGCACAATGGTGCTTTGAGGTAAATGCTAACGCTAACATAGCATGAAGTTAAGGATTCCCCTTTTTTCTTTCTTACATACTATATACTAGCTCGTCACGAAGGAGGTTAAATAACGCTCCAAACTTGCGCTAAATTTTGACGAGGAAAAACCGGCATGGCCATTTGAAAATGGCATTTGGGCAAATTTTTCTTGGGCGCTACCCTTATAATCAGCTGTGCTGCTCATCCCACACATGCATGATCCTTACAAGTTGGACATCATTGTGAAGGTAAATAAACAGGCTTTCCAACGATGTAAAATACAACGCCAATTAGCATTGCAACAACAGAAAAATAATCCACCAAACACAAATTTCCAAACTTTCTTTTCCGAGTTTATATATGTGAATGAAAATGGGTTCCATGGTTACCAAGCCCCCAAGAAGAGCGCTGGGCTTTGATGCAAATTTTTTGTAGTGGCCAAACGGTGATACTACAATTTCTGTGTCCGTCACGTGATGCCATTGGGCCGAAAAAGACTTTTCCCCATAGACTTACATTGGGAAAGAGACACTTAAAAACACAAACGTCAACCTGGTGATGGCGGTATAGAGGAAAAGTCAGCGGATCATTAAAGTCTGCAAGACTCATCCTTTTTGTTTGTACAGTTTTTAAAACAATTTAATATTTGCTCAAATTTTTCAGTCTGCACCAAAGTGACCAAAAGGAGATATTCATGTAATAACCCCAAAATCTGCAATACATATTAAGCACGATAAGAAATTTGATATTTGGTTGCACCCAAGTCAGTTTGACGTTCCACACAACTCACTCAGTCTTCTGCTTCACAAAGTGAACATTACCCAGCACACCTGTGAACATGGCTTCGATTTGAGTGGAAACGCTTCCTCATCATCTTTTCACACTCGACCAGCTGTACTCTGGCAAGGAGGAGGAGGAGGAGGTGATTTTTCATTGTTGCCTGTCCACGTCTGTTTCAATAAAGATGACTGATGTGTGTGTGTTTGCCCTCAGAGAACTCTGCTGTTCCAGTCAAACTACAATCACAATACTTTGCTGTTAGCCTCAGCCCTGTATACTGTACGCTCAATCTTGAGACTCCAGAGAGGGAAACACAGTATTTTGTGGAGCCAAAAAGAGTGAGCTCAGTATTTTACTTTAAGGCTAAAATAATGACCATAACAACGGATTCAATTCCTCAGCCCAGTTATGGCACGCAAAAAGGTCGTAGTTCACACTTGAGAATTTGAATTTCACTGTTGTTTTTTCCACTCTGGGAAATAATCTGTCATGTCCACAGTTCCTGACTAAAGAAGCAAACTTTATTTCAGGCTGGAAATCACCTCAGGAGCACTTAGTGTGTTCGTATTTAGTTGAATTATCCTGTCATTAAGGTAAACTGCTGTTTTTACCTTCACAAATAACCTACATCTTCTCTTCCCCTCCCCCGCTTTCTTTCTCCCTCCATCCTTCTCTTGTAATTATTCCTTTCTTCGTCTGAGTTGCTGACGAAGTCCACGAGACAAGCAGGAGGAATTTGACTTCATGTGTTTGTTGTTAGTGCCGTCAAGCTGTTTTTATAATCTAATGGTTAGACGCCGGGATGTTGGGTTTATGTTCCACCCTGAATGTTTACAGCGTTTTTGAGTGATTGTTCAGGATTTGAGGTTTTTCTGTGTTTTATTCTGGACTTCATGTGAAGTACTTGTTTTGAGAGAATCATATCCTGCTGTAGTTGTTCTTTGTGAATCCACCAGTTGTATGGGTTACTGGTGATTGATGTTGCTATTTTGATAAACACTGAGGTGTCGCATGCATCTATAGGGCCGGCTGTAGCTTAGTGAGTAAAGCGGGTCGTCCTTTAACTACAAGGCTGGCGGTTATATCCCCACTTCCTATTGTCTGTATATAGGAAGTAGCCTTGAACGAGACAGTAACAGCCCACTGCTCCTAATGCTTGGGATGGGTTAAATGCAGAGGTCAAATTTTATGTACACGATGAATCAAATAAAGTTTTTGATATAGGTGAGTTGGTTCGATTATCATTAGCTGAGTCAGAGCTGATGGTGACGAGGTTCAGAGGTGGAGCTGATTGGGAGACCAGAAGAGTCGGAGCATCAGATGGAAACGGAGAAGGTCTGTGTGACAGACTGCGAGGTGATGAAGCTTGACCGCTTATGTATATAGAGAGTAAAAGGGTGGCAGGATTTCTGTCAAATTTAAATCTGTATTGTGTTAAAAAAAAATCTGTTATTGCAGGTTTGAGGTACAGGATCAGTCTACTGGTGGACAGGTAAGCGAAAGCAAGTTATTTCTATGTGAGGCAGATAAATATTAGACAAAAAATAAACACTTTTTGGACAACCAGATGACAAAAAATAGATGTTTTTAGCTAAAAAAAACAAACCCATTATATCGATAAATTAATAGATTGTAAGGTATTTTTAATGGATTATATGCACGGTTCAAAAACACTTAAAAATTGACCAACAACCATGAAAACCAACTACCTTAAAAGGCCCTATATCATTTTCACAGACATGGCATCGCAGGGTGAATACAGGTGTAATTGATAAAATTAATCAACGTATCCTCACACAACGGCTCGTATGATATGTAATGAAAAAGTTATTCCACATTTTTCGTTTGTTTCCTACGAATATAAAGCAACACGTGTAAATTTCCGCTCATTACATGCATACAGTCTTTTAAAAAATAAACCTCCATCTTCACAGGAAAAAACTTGGTTAGGTTTAGGCGATAAAACTACTTAGTTAGGTTTAGGAGAAGATCGTGGTTTGTCTTAAAATAATTCAGGAAGTGGTGTAATTTACGTGAAAAATAAATCAACGTTGATTTGTGGTTTCACACGGGACACCAACGCCAGTCTCCTGGGCGAAAGTCTGGTATTTTTTTACCCATTCAGCCACCCACCCGACCTCATCCCTACGCCATGTTCACCGCTATTTATATTTCCTGGTTCACAATTATGTTAATTACACATTAATTGATTTTGTGGGATCTATACGAATTATAGTGCATTACTTTTCGAAGGTATAGCTACGAACAGTGTATGAGACCAGCCTGAATGAATTAGGATTTTGTTGCACAAGCATGCACAATACCAATTAATGTTATCAATTACACCTGTGTTTACCATGCAGTAACAGTTTGCCAGTCTATCACAGGAACGCTGACACATAGACAACCATTCACACCTGTGGACAATCTAGAGTCACCAATTAACCTCACCTGCACAACAGTCTTTGGACTGTTGGAGAGAACCAGAGTACCCAGAGGACATTATTTATAATATTTCTGTTGTTGGTATTTTAAAAAAGTGTTTTGCAATCGATTGAATCCATTCGACATGAGTCACTGGGCATGTTACAGCAGATTTAATTTGCACTCTGTCGATCAACAGCACTCTTTGCACCTTGGTACGAGCACATGCTGTCAGATAAGCCTGAGCATAATTATTTGAACATAAATTACCTGGCTGAGAAATGGTTTGAAAAAACACAACCCTGCAGTCTGCACATGCACAGTTTGAGAGCATGTATGTTTTTACATGTAAAGGATTGGTAGAAGAGGCTTCAGTAAATCTAAAATGTTTTTGGTGTAGGATGGGAGGAACCTGGAGCAGAATCAGTTTAGTGGTAAAACTGAAAGAACTGCCAGTTTAAAATAAAAAGTTTAGGGGCCAAGACATTAAAGCTGCAGTAGGCAGAATGTTTTTGGCATCATTGGGCAAAAACTCCATAATAACCTTTCAGCATATTGTAATTCAAGTGTTCTGAGAGAAAACTAGACTTCTGCACCTCCTCATGGCTCTGTTTTCAGGCTTTAAAAAAAATCTAGCCTGTGATGGAAGATTTTGACCAATCACAGGTCATTTCAGAGAGAGAGCGTTCCTATTGGCTGTGCTCTGGCTGGTGGGCGGTGCTTGATATTTCCTCAACTGATCTCAACTGGTCATTATACAGCTAAACCGTACACTACAAGATGTTTCTGAAAACATTTGAGGCAAGAAATAAGCATTACAGTACCAGAATATGAATTCATATTTGATCAGCGCTGTCTAGTTTGACCGTTTGATCGGCGTTTACGAGTGATTGACAGCTGCTCAGAGATGGCAGGCTCCAGCTCGGCTCTGATTGGTTGTTTTCTTCCGGTCTGTGAAATCTTGCAGATGCGGAGGAGCACCGGAGGACACCGGAGGAACATGACTTTTTTTTCAGATTACCTGTCTCATGCACTACTGTCAGGATATAGTGACCGTTTTATAAAAATAGCTTTTTTTTAATCATATCTGCTCCATATCTACCCACTGCATCGTTAAGAACGGGCTAGTTCAAGCTTTTAGTATGTAAACAAGAAAAAAAAGTGGAAATGTGAACAGAAACAGAAATACTCCTGAAAGTAGCTGCTACGTTGGATTGATGACCTGATCAAGGTGCACGAAAGAATGAATGAATGAAACTGGGTTATCAGGAACTCGATCACATGGACACACACTGTTCTCTGACGCCATCTCCAGCGACTTCGACCCTGAATGTGACCTCAGACGACCCAGAATTCCACTCTGCAGTCTGTCTGGTGTCCGCCCTGACATCCCATTCTAGATGTGCAAAGGTCAAAACTCTTTCACAGCTTTCCTCTCCATCTATCCTGCTCTTCTCTTCTCATGTTTTCTTCCCGACTGTGTGTTTCCTTCTCATCTGCCGCGGTCTGGGACTGTGTCGTCAGACGGCCAGAGTCGGCGTAACCTCACAGCAATGGGCCAGTATCAGATGTATTACTAATGCGAGCAACATGGATGTCAAGTTTCTGCCGATGTTTGACCCTAATTGCAGGCTGACTTTTCCCAAAAGTGGAAAATTAGTGGCTCTCCTCATGCTGCCAGATACTCTCCATCCTGTTTATTATTACCAACTGTGGTTTGCAGTCATGCAGGACTTTGAGGGTCTGCAACTTTTCATAAACTGCGGCGCTTTGGCTTCAGGAGCTGCTCGAAGGCTCAGAGTTTTTTTTTCAGAAAGAGATCCCTGAACATCTTTTTGGATTTAAACAAACTTTGAAGAACTTGCCGTTGAAAACACGTTCACACCCTCTCTCCCACTCAGATCTGCTAAAAATGAGTCATTCACAGCGAGCGAATTGTTCACAAATTGCACGTCACTCATCTCCAGGGCATGGAGAGGAGGGTGATCTCACTGTGTAGTTAAGTCTCTCTCCCTTCGCTGTGCTCCAGCACCTCAGGGACTTTGACTTGCTCAAACTCAAACAACCTGGTTTTACTCCTAAAACAATGTGAGGCCAGAGAAGCAAGGGGAAATGGAACTGGAAAATCTTTTTTTACATTAATGATTTTTGTCTGTTTTGCCGTGTTCTGGTCCAAAGAAAATATTTGTCCAAGATGCTCTGAGCTATCTGACGCTGCATCCAAAACAAATGCACAACTGAGATGTGGGAAAATGATCTCATTGATTAGATGTGGAGGGGAACATGAGAATGTGTGTGTGTATTTATTTGATATTTTGTTCAGAAAGCCACACTTTATCTATCCACACAACTATTTGTTAATTAAGCTCTCAGGCTGCATGTCACGGCGTGTGTGTGTGTTTGTGTGTGTTGGCCTGTTCAACAAAGTGTGTAAGATGTGTGTGTGTTTTAGTTTGTGTGTGAGAGGGAGTTTAGTCTTCTTAAAAGCTGGATCACTTAATAAAATGTATTAATTGATTATTACCATTATTAGCTCCTGCAAAACTTTAACTTTTTTTGCAGCACACTTTAAAAAAAAAAATCAAAACACACACAGAACCTTGTTTTCTTAATTTTGTTTTGGCTTTTATAAGTAGTTAATCATTTTCAAAATATATTAATCTTATTTTTTTTCATTCTTTCTTCAAATTTTTGTCCCTTTTTAATTTTTTGAGGCTTCATCACTCTGCTATGACTTGCTGATATTCCTAAACTTTGGTAGGATGCTTATGTATTGATATATTGTATCTAGGGCTGTCAAAGTTAATGAGATAATAACGCAAATTTGTTTTAACGCCACTAATTTGTTTAATGCATTAACATAACTTGCGATTTTTAGGATGTGGAGGGTTCAGTTTTGGTTAAGCGAAGGAGGCTAAATAACACTCCAAACTTATGCTAAATTTTGCAGAGGAAAAACTGTCACGGCCATTTTCAAAGGGGTCCCTTGACCTTTGACCTCAAGATATGTGAATGAAAATGGGTTCTATGGGTACCCATGAGTCTCCCCTTTACAGACATGCCCACTTTATGATAATCACATGCAGTTTGGGGCAAGTCATAGTCAAGTCAGTACACTGACACACTGACAGCTGTTGTTGCCTGTTGGGCTGCAGTTTACCATGTTATGATTTGAGCATAATTATTATGCTAAATGCAGTACCTGTGAGGGTTTCTGGACAATACTTGTCATTGTTTTGTGTTGTTAATTGATTTCCAATAATAAATATATACATATATTTGCATTAAGCAGCATATTTGTCCACTCCCATGTTGATACGAGTATTAAATACTTGACAAATCTCCCTTTAAGGTACATTTTGAACAAATAAAAAATGTTTGATTAATTTGCGATTAATCTTAATTAAATATTTTAATCAATTGACAGCCCTAATTGTATCGTGTCATTGCCCAATGGTATGTTGTGTATAAGAAAATTCAAATAAACAGATCGCAATCTAAAAAAAACACACACAAAGGTCTTATTATTTACCTGCATGTCATACACTGAGCAGTGTCTGCATGATGGGATTAAAGTTTGGATGTCCTCCTGTCATATGATAATAAACAGTATATCAGACTAGACATGGCGTGACATTGGATTAGTTGTTACCTCCAAGGAGGTTATGTTTTCATGTGTTTATTTGTCTGTTTCTACTCAGAGTTTGATGAAATTTGCTGTTGAGGTCGGGAATGGGCCATGGAAGAATTGATTTGATTTTGATGCTTCATGAATAAACAGCAAAATACATAAAAAATCAAGTTTTTCTTTTCCCAAATGGCCTTATGGGGAAGTAGGGCTGGGCGATATATGAAGAAAATCAAAAATCACAATATTTTTTACCAAATACCTCGATATCGATATTGCGACGATATTGTAGGGTTGACCATTGGTGCTTTGACAAAATATTTACACAATGATCAGCGAAGTAGGTAAAATAATAGAACAGCTAGAACAGTCTTGTAAATTCAGAAAATTACATCATTTTACTGTAATGCGGCCTTAAAAACCAAGAAAAGACAACGCTTATGCCATATTATGATATCCAAAATCGAATATCTAGTCTCATTTCACGATATTGATATAATATCGATATATTTCCCAGCCCTATAAGAGGAAGACCGGTCGAGTCTAGATTCACCGTTTATTTACTTAAATAAGTTCTCTCGGAAAGGAGTTCAAAAAGAGTGAAAAGCCCCAACAGACAGTGAAAACTCTCCACACCTACGACAGCACAATGTTGAAGGACATCACGGATATAATAGGAAAATAAACCTCCTGAGAGCACTGACAGACAGAAACACAATAGGTTCCTGCTGACAGACAGGAGGGTAGAGTGCGTGCTCGCTCTTTCACTGTGCACACAACACATTTCATTTCAAACCTTAACTCAACACTTTGACATAAGGTGAAAACAGCTAACCTTGAATAATGAAGGGTTAGTGCTTTTTCCCCAAACGATGCCATTATAAACTGACATACAGCTTGACCTACAGTATCTTATCAGTTATCTTCATAATGATCGGAGTAAATGTGTGCCAGGTACAGTAGGTCACCTTGGATGGAGTGGTTTGTGGACCTGTGAGACTTCAGTGCTGCTGGTCAGAAACTCACTGAGGCCAACTATAGCGCTTTTTAGCATTACTAGCAGGGATGGTGGTCTGTTGATCGGTCCACCACTTTGGTCCAGAATGAAATATCTCAACAACTATTGGATAGATTGCCATGACATTTTGTACAGATATTCATGGTGCCCAGAAGATGAAAGCCACTGACTTTGGTATTTGACTTTGGTGATCCTGTCTTGACAACTGTTGGATGGATTGCTGTGAGATGTCTTCCTCAGGATGAATAACTTTGGCGACCCCCTGACTTTCCTACGGCGCCATCATCAGGTCAAAATTCCAACTTGACCAATCCTTTAATTTATGACCAAAAACCATAGACTGAAGAAGTGGATGTAGTCACCGTGACGTCACCTATTGGGTTTGTGGACTGCCATTTTGAAGCCTCGAGTTCGCCATCTTGGCAGTCTCCATCTTGGTTCTTTGCAACCTGAAGTGACATGAGAGGGTGGAGCTAAGTACAACCGAACGCTGAATAAGACATTTTTAGGCAACCAAAAAGGTTATAATTAACTTTGATGATCTGAAAACACACTCTAAATGGGACCATAATTTACTAAATGAACATCATGCTGTATTGAAGAAGACTTGAAACTAATAATTAAGACCATAAAAACTCATGTTTACAATGTTTACTGAGGTAATAAATCAAGTGAGAAGTAGGCTCATTTTCTCATAGACTTCTATACAATCAGACTTCTTTTTGCAACCAGAGAAAGAATGCAAGCTGAAGGCACTTCTGCATTCAGATCTGGAGGTTAATCACTGCCAAAAACCTGCAAAACTAATGATATACCCATCAGCATCAGCTGTAGGCCTACAGTTTGGTGCTAATAAGAAAAATGTTTGCATGCAAACACACTAAATTAAGATGGCATGGCAAACACTTAGGGTGCTTTCACATTAGGGACCCAGGCCCAGATCCGAGTACATTTGTCCTCAAAGTCCAGTTGGTTTGAATAGTGTGAACGCTCCGTACCCTACTCGGGCACGGTTCGTCGATCCGTACCCAAGTGCACTTGAAAAGGTGGTCTGGGGTACGGATCATGTGTACTCGGGTACGGTTCGCATCAGGTGTGAAAGCCAACCGTACCAAAACACGGAAGTGTATTTAACGTGAGTAACGTTAGCAGTTAGCGAGTAGTTTTGAAAGGGCAGGCTTTTTTCAACGCCGCCGGTCTCCTCTGAAATCTGTATACATAAAACTGTTTAATTTCTATGTCTGTATATGCGCACATCATGCGCCGATCTCACCTCTGAAGTGAACAACTGATCTCAACATAAACAAACACACGTGGATGATGATGCAAGTGTACTTGGGTACAAAACAACTTTAATAATGTGAAAGTTGACCGGAGAGGGGGGGGTAATCGTACTCGGGCACGGTATGGATCAATCGTACCTAATGTGAAAACGCCCTTACTTAGCATCAGCATGTTAGCATTGGCATTGTGAGCATGTTAGCATGTTGACGACAGCATTTTGTTTCAAGCACCGGTATGGCTACCTCTAGTATGACTGAATAAATTACGAAGGATATAAATAAGTGGAAGCTAAGCAAACAAGTCGACAAAAAGACGACCTCATTGCCCGCTCTGTTTACATTCAGCAGCATGATAGCGATTTTGTTCCTTGTTCATTTGACAGCAGCTAATTCACGATTCTCATCACACTAGGAATTTGCTTAGTTAGAAGAAGGTGTGAATTGCTGACATCGCTCAGATAAATCAATTATGCAAATGATGAAGTTGTGAGCCAGTAAGCGATGTTCCCTTTTGGCTTGTTTCTGTATCGTGCCTCTGTTTCACATTCCGATGCAAGCATGGGCAACAGCGCTGCATGATGGGAGGAGGATGTGGAGTAAGCACAATCTTCATCAGTGGTGCACTGCTCTCATTTTTCTAGAGGAAATTAAACCCAGGCATGAAGATCTGTGTGTTAGCTTTAAACATGTCTCCTCTTCCCATCCTTGATTTAGTTGTACTGTTCTACAAGGTGCCAAGTTTCACTCTTGGCCTTGTTTCACTTCATTTTTTCCACTCGTCCACATCTAAACGCCGCCTGCATCTTTCAGCACTCTCTCCCTTGTGATCCATGCAATTTCTCTCCCATTATTTTGAATCAGTCCCTTGTTCCTGGTTTTGACCGCGTCATTTTGACTCTGTCTACCGTCTCCTGAATGAGGTCGAACCATCACACTCACGCTCTCGCTCTCTGCTCTCTGGTCTCTCCGCCGGCGCAAACGCTCCAGAGAGCCAAAACCACAAGCCTCAATTACCCAGCATTCCTTGGAGAGGACAAGAGAGAGAGGCCTCATGTAGCAGACTATGAAATTAACATTCATGACAAACCTCTCAAGCCACAAAACTATTTCATGAGAGCAACAGTTGCAGAATTTCACCATTGAGAAAAGTATCACATCTCTTCTGCAGGTTTTTAGTTTCAGACAAAGGATGAGAAGGAAACCCTGTCATGATACCTACTAGTCTGCCCTACACAGCCAAAATGAAATGTAGACATTTATTTTACCATATAAAATCATTTTATGCCATATAAATATATAATTTCAAAGAAAACATAAAGTTAATGTGCAGTTACAACGGCCAGCTACACAGTTTAGCAAGTTAAAAGCTAGCTAGGAGCTAGCCACCGCTAGCATTGACTCAGGTTAAAGTCCTGTAATTAAAATACATGCATTATTGGTGAACTAACATAACACACTAACACATATTATCCCTCATAAATAAGGCAGCAGCAACGTCTCCAGTCACGGTGAATAAAAAACAAACAGCTAAGCTAGTATGAATAGCGGAGAAGCTGCCATCTCAGCTTCGAGCCTGTCTGACGTTCACGATTTGATGTGGTTAAACTACTTTTAAATTAGATGTTTTAAATTAGACGTGTTAATTGTTCATTCATTTATTAGATTTGTTTAATGGTAATAGTTAATGGTAAATAAAAGCTGAAAGGACACATTTTATTTGTTGATACTGCGTTTTCCCCTTATAATCCCTATAGTTTTCTCTAAAGGTCTATGTCAATTAGCTTGTAACAAATGAATAAGATATAAAGGCATAAAAACAGGCATGACATCTTATCTGTTAGTGATATGGACTAGTCGGGTCTGGGGGGTGTGCAGAAAGGGGGAAGCGAGGAAAGAAACAGAAGCGGATGGACTGATTTCCATGACTATAGAGGCGGTTAGCTTACCAAGTTAGGAGGCCCGTTGGCGGGCTGGCAGTTAGCAGTTAGCAAGTCCCTCAGACGTGGCCTCGCCAGCGCTGGTCTCATGAGTGGTAAGCTCCCTTCAGTTCAGTTTAGGTTGTAAATTAAATACAACAGTGTTGTTGGTCTTCACAAAAGTTCATGAGCTGGAGGTGTGAAGCTGTAGTGTGTCCAGAGTAGCACTTTCTAACTCTGACTTAATTAGCATCACTCATTTACCTGCTGCGCTGCTCTCACACCTGAACCTCAACACTGCATTATAGCTAGATAACTTTCAATCGCTCACTCTATCAAAATTAGTCTTAAAGATGTTATTGTTTATTTTGAAAGCAATGTTAGTTCATTGAATTTTATGAATTTTATTATAGGAAAATTTAATTTACACAAATCTAAATTTGCCAAGTCATCCCCCTGTTTAAAGTTTATTTAAATAGATTTTATGATTTTAATGCAGTCTCTGAAACATGTAAATAATAAGAAAAGTTTGTCTACTTTACATCATTATAACCATTTTTGGTGATCTATCACCATAGCTCTATATGTAAGGGATAATGTACAGCAAGCTGGTCATTGTTGTGAAATAAACCACCGACAGGGCGATGCAATGACTGGTTCGCTGTACATTATCCTGCTTATTACACGGCTACTTAATTAGGAAATCGATAATTTGACACAAAAACGGTCCGCCAGAGTCCAACATCAGAACTGCGCCCATAGCAACAGTCTGTTATACATAGCAACGGTCTGTTGTACATAGCAACGTCTAGGTCTGTTATAAAGAAATAAGACCGTAGAATGTTGTGATTGATCAATGACCAATCAGAATCGAGTATTCAACAAAGCCGTGTAGTACTGGCTTCCACAAATTTATATTTACATTACTTATTTTATATTTATGTATGTTAATATTTAAGCCCTATATTTTAAATTGCACTATTTTATGTCTGTGATTCTTGTTTTGCTTTTACTTGTGTGATTTTTTATATATACATTTTAATGAGCATTGTTGAAGGGTACCTGAGACTCAAGATTTTCATTATCAGCGACTGCTTGCTGTAATTATTGTGTATATGACAAATAAATTTAAAACTAGTATTAGTATTATTTTAAAATGCCTTCTATTCCATTATTTCCTGCTTGTGCAAAATAATAAATTTGCTTAAAATAATTGTTGTCCAGAAATGAGAAGAAATAAGAAGCTAAGATGATGACATGCTTTGGCATAATAGCGTTAAACATGTATGTGACATGAAATACATTTCCTTTTACAAACGGTCTCAGACAGATTCATAATGCATAGACAGGGATTTTTAATTTTAATGTCTGTTTCACTGACAAATCTGTTTCAAGCACAAGTCACTGGCTTTCACACCGAGCAGTATAGTCACTTTTCAACAACCCATGATGCATTGCATCTATGTATACAGTAGGTACTGCAGCCCAAAACAGCATTTCTTAAAAGGCAACATATTTATGGTACAAATACTCATACAACAAAATCACACATTGGTCATTCTCTATAAGCGGTTAATGAGCGAAAACCTTCACACAAGTCATCTCTTTCCTTCACTGTAAAACACCACGGATGAAATATATGTATGTCATATCACTCCTGCTATTTTCCTACAGATGTGGTCGGGTGGTGAGGTAATGGGATATTAGCCTACTTGGTTATGTATTTCATCGTCACTTGTTTCATTGCACTGGAATGTAAAAATCTTTTTCCGTTTCCAGGTTCCTTTTTTTTTGTTTTGTTAGGTTTGTTTGTTCAATCCTCATTTCCTTGAAATGTATTTTGCATTTAGGGTTTGTAGGAAACCTTTTAATTTGAATACTTTTAGGATTGAGCGTGCTGAACCAAAAAGGAGCCGGAATTTGTAAAAAAAAACTTTGTATATTGTAATAACATAACATTAATCATCATCAGTAGGCAAATTACAGGAGCTAAATCGGACGGCGGGAGATTAATGACAGTGTTTGTGGCTGTGTGTCAAATTAGCAGAGTTATTATCAGGAGATTAATTGTGATATTGTCAGTCTGCCAACTTAATAAGACTGCGGACAACAGCCTCATTTTCCTGTGCTTGTTTGGCTCTCCCTCTGTCACAGTAATTCATGAAGTACGAACAGTTCACACTGAAAAATCCCAGAGAAATAAATCACTCTTTTAACTACGCTTTACAGTTTGGAGTCACCAGTTACATTACTTGTCCAAATACACGACAACGCCTATCCAATAGGAATGCAGAATAAAGCTTAAAAATTTTAAAGCAGCACATTGAACTTGTTTTGACCTGTTGAAACGTTACTTTTAAATGCTCTTTACTCATCTGCATTACAAACGTTTGAAGAGAATTAAAAGAGTTAAAATCTCTCCTTTTCCAAGCATCTCATGGCAACTGTTACATTATACACTTTTCATCGTTGATCATGGTATTGACACATTTCGAACCACATCATGCAAATCACATCAGTACCAAATATAGTGTTGTATCAGAGAGACAATGAAACGGTTAAAAAGAAATCGTGGAGCAATCAGAGGATGGATGAAGCTCACGTCAGTGGAAGATCTCAGCATCACTCTCACTGCCTTAGTGGAGATCTCTGAGTTCCTGACTGTAACAGGCCCCAAAAATGAAGTACGTTAAGCTCCTCTTCACCATTCTCCTCTCAAACAGTTTACATCGTAAAAGCGCCAGAACACTGCTGTAAGTTTGTCTATGCATGTTTTTTTAAAAAGAGTTGGATGAATGAATAATGAATACAGAGTACGTACTCTTCATGCACACGCAAACATAAAAAGCACCGATGGACGTACAGTAAAGATGAAGTGAGTCAATCTGATGCATATTCACATTCTTTAATCCGGGTTTCCTTTCTAAAACAGGCTGCATGTGGAGGAAATGTGCCTGTGAATGAATGTCAGAAGATTGTAATGACGGTACATGGTGACAGATGCATATTCAATTTTGGTTGCAGTTTTTTTTCATTTTGCATTCAAACAACCTACTTAATCCTACGAATTCAGCCTAGTCTTGAGTATGGCTAAGCACACTGATCGATGCTTTTTTTTTTGCACAAAATGAACTGTCGGATTTGCATTGAAATACATGATTACAGTTCTTTAATATGTATCATTGAGGGAGCTGGCAAAATATTAATAATATTTCTGAAAAACATGTATTTCTTTGAAGCCTCCTCAATATTATTGTTTCACATTGAAGTTATTTTCACTTAGATTATAATGGCAGTGTGCAGTGTGTACGCAAGCCTCCCTTCTGTGCGACATTACAGTATTTAACTTCGAAACAAAAAGCATTAAAACTGCATTTTAAAGCTTAAAATGTGATACATACAAAAAGTCTGTGCTGCAAGAAGAAACATTTCAGAAGCTACCCGAAAATAAACTCATCATCCTAAAGGCACCTTAGACAAAGATATATCCCTGTGCTCGAGTGGTTAAAGGGGTTCAGGGTTGAAAAAAGAGAAGGGAGAAGCCTCTCAAAAAGCCTAACAGCTGCATGGAAACACTATATCGCCACAGGAGGGGCTACATAGTAGATAGATGGAGTTTTCATTGCATAAACTATTCTGTTGCTGATTGTCTAAAAGCACGATTTAAAGAATGCAGAAGATTTGACCCAATTTCATTTTCAAATACTGCATCTTATCAAAATGCTCTTTGCCTTTTCCACCTTAAACAACTTTCACTCCATCTTTTTGCATCGGACTGCGATACTGCATTTGTGCAACAGGGTATATTTCTAAGATAACAAGACATGCACGGGGGAAACTCTCTCCTGATCATGCAGATATTGTCTCTGGATTTACACTCCACAGTAGGAGGTTAAAAAGACAAAAAATATATAAAACAATAAACAATAAAACAAACAAAGAGACAGGTTGAATAAAAAAAATCATGAGTAAAAACAGTGTCCAACAAACTCTGTCCTGCTTCGGCAAAAACAATCCCCCCTGACATGCTGGTGGAGGAGGTTATCTCCCCCTCCTTCCTTTGTATCCTCTCCCCATTTCAACTCATCCCAAACTACCAGCCCAGTCTGTAAAAGTAATCCTCCGGTGCATCATCATCATCATCATCATCATCATCATCATCATCAAGTTCCCCTACTCCTCCTCTCATCCCATTTTTAGGTCTTCCTTCTCAGGCTGGACAGGCTTGCTCCCCCTGCAGGCGTGAGGTTGGAATGACGCTGTATTCCTAACCAGATAAGGGGGGAGATGGTGCCTCCGGTTCCACCGAGGGGGTTAAAATTGGAAAGTCACTGGGATTGATCAGGCAAGTGAGTGGAGCAGGCGCAGGGATCACACCCTGCTGGTCGGGTGGCAGCGGTAGGTGCAGTTGGACAGAGGGGCGGCTCCTCCTTCGACGTTCGGGGAGCATCCTCCCTCACAGCAAGCCTCTGAGAGAGAAAGAGGATATATACTATCAGTACTGTCCCTGTTTGTTATTAATGCCAATACATATATTATACTAGAAATGACAACAGCTGCAGTCAGAACATTTTCTCCTGTATCAACAGTGTGTGTGTGTGTGTGAGATAAACAAATAACTCAGAGGGAATCTAGCAACAATAGACCCTAAACTACAGGTAGTACCTGCATCTTCCTCTGGCAGGGGGAGGTTGGCTCCTTCGTGACTGGTGCCCAGCTGGAGACGCCTCATGTGACGGACCACTGCGGTGGCGTTGAATGCTTGCTGCAGAGGAAAAGACACAAATGTGAGATAATCCAGGAAACTATAGATTTTCATTCATCTGAAACTGAAAGTTGACCAACTGGGACCCAGCCAGCAGCCTAAAGCAGTGGTTTCTGACAATTTTTGCTTAATCAAGGTTAATTTATTGTCATTGTACAACACAGGGTTGTGCAATAAAATGCAGTTGTAGTCCCTTTATGCTTTATGGTGTGTGAGTGTGGAGGATGAGTTGATGAGGACAGAAGCTGCTCTGTAGTAGTCTGGTGGTGAGGCAGCGGATACTTCTGTATTGTCTTTTAATATCCTTTGAGCTCTTCGCAGGCACCTCTTCACACTGATATCACTGATGCTCGGTAGATGGGTGGAAGCAATACTCCTCACAACAGGCTGCACTCCTGTGAGTTGTGAGCAGTTCATTTAAAGAGTGACTTTTACCTTCTCAGAATGTTTCATACTAGTGCAGCGCCCGTTCGACTGACCCCATGGACTCATCTCGCAACCCTTAAGGGGGTCCCGACCCCAAAGGTTTCAAGCCACTGGCCTAAAGATTTAAGGCAGTCCAAAAATCTTTAATGTTTCTAGCAATTCAAACACGACCCATTCCCAAAAGGTAAAATTTAAAAAAGGCTGTACTTTCCTGAAATTCAGACCAAGACCAGACTTTTTTATTGTAGCTAAACTGTATTCTCTCCATGAACACTGAGGGCGCTTTCACAAGCCATAGTCCGTTTGGTTAGTCCGAATTAGAGTGAAATTGATACTTTAGGTTTGTTTTCAATTATTCTGGTTTGGTTTCACGGTGCACAAATTAAAGCGGATCCAATATAAATAATAATTTGCTGAGGGGCGTGTACGATGAGCTAATTCATCTTTTTTTGTCTCGAGAGCAGCCACTCGAGATATATTGCTGTCAACGTTATTTCACTTTGACTCAGCACTGATCGACTAGGTGCACTGAATCCCTTCTCCTCCAGTTTATCTCAAATTACTTTATAAATGCCACTATTTTTGTGGACTTTATTTATCATATTCTGTGTGTTCTCTTCGGCTGAGATGTCAAGCAAACATCAGACTTCTGCGGAAGTCCAGCTCTCCCACTCATGTTAACCTGTTGTTTACCTGTGTCCATCTCAACAAATGCCCACACAGGCAGCCTGCGCTTTGGTTCGCTTGGTAACGGTCCGAGACCAGCTCTCACAAGTGGTCTCAGATTGGTCATCGCACCAGAGTACGATTACTGCGTTCCCAACTGCCCAAACTAACTGGACCAGATTAAAACGGACTAAATGTTGGCTTGTGTAAGCACCCTAAAATGCAAAAAATCATAAGGCATAAATCATGCATGTAAGGAAATCAAAGTGCATCCAAGATAAACAGGAAGTCTGACTTACCTTCCACTTGCTTTTAGCAAAATTCTTCTTGATCTGAGCACTGACAGACTCGTGGATGTTCTTTTCCAGAGCAGTATCCCCAGCAATCCTGACAAACAGAGGGGATAGGAAACATAAGGGTGTGTGTGCCATGGAAAGAAGTCACATCTACAGCCAGGGGTTGCACAATATTCTTAACCTGAATTAGTTAAAACAAGTAAATCACTGAATGAATGATAGAGGAGGGTATGACCAGTACCAGGGGTGCTGCAGAGCCTGATCACAGGTGTAACGTGAGTTGGGGTCTTTCGCCATCAGGTGGACTATAAAGTCTTTAGCTGCAATGAAAAAGAAGAAAAAGTCAATATTACAATGGTCACCAAGTTACATTGATGTAATAATATTTCAGTGCTGTAAACAAGAGAAAACAAATCTTGATGTAATTCCCGTTTGACAGAAAATTGGCCGCTGCATCAATTGTGTCATTTGTTCGAAATGTTGGAGAGATCCTCGCCCGGAGCAGGGAAACAGGGATCAAGTCCAAGAGACAGGACCGGGGAATAAAGATCAACATGGGATCATTGCCTTGGCTTGTGAGGTGAAAGGTAGGGGGATTGGATAACATATTCACTATCTTAGAAAAACTTGAGACATCACTCTCTTTGTATGAGAAAGAGCTTGACTGGCTCTGGAAACACTCTTGGATAAGAGGTGGTCTCTGTCTCGTACTTGGACCTGCTGGAGGTGAGACGTGTCAGGTGGGTGAATGGATACTAACGAGTCCTGGATGCCTACTTCTTTTTCCTGCTGGATTAGAGCGTCTGTGTGTTGCAGAGGGGAAAACTGCATTGTTGTTTGTACATCAGTGTGCCAAACAGCTGTTCAGAGTATTTACTCTTCTTAAAAGAGAAGGTGCAGAGGGGACTTTGCTTAAATATGATCTAGATGAATGTTTTTTTTACCGTGAAGAATGTCATCTTATTCCAGTATTTATCAAGGCAACATACTGAGATAACTTTGGCAAAGATAGTTGTACTAGACAACATTTCAGCTAACACTCATCCCTGAAGGAAGATCTCATTTCAGATGAAGTGATTGTAATTTTGTTGCACATAAAAAGTTTGCCATTGTTTTTTTGTTTTTAATGCCAGGTGCTTTCCGCGAGGACGGCCACACAAATATGAGCTGACGTGGAACCGTGACGAGGAAACATTTGGATCTTTTATACTCCGTGTGGGTTTCTCCACGTGGCAAACAGACATTCTCAAAGTTCTCCATTTTCTCATGCCCGTCCGCATCCGCATAGTTAGAAACGTTTTGATGTGCGTGGAAAGGCGAAAACCTGCCGCACGGAACCCTCACAAAGGGCCGTGTCTGATGGTGTGACGTCACTTTGGAGGATGTGGCAAGTATAAATCACGCTTATGTTGTTGTTCAGCAAGGAGTGAAGACCCAGGACAGTTTCCAAGCTGACCTGAGGTCAAGGAAGTTGTTGAGCCAAAAATGTTCTGGCTGCTTTAACCATTGTGTTTCCCCGGTGACCTTTACTAGATTATACACTTCTAAAGAGCTTAATGCACGCTTGGAGATCTACACACCTAAAGATATATATATATAAATACACGTCTTTATGAAAAATCAACATCATGCCTTTAGGAAATAGCTTGATAAGTACTGTACCTGAATCAGAGATATCATCCCAGTACGGAGAGTCAAACTCATATTCTGCCTTCAGGATCTGTTCAAACAGTTTGGCATCGTTTTCATCGTAGAACGGAGGGTAACCACACAACCTGAGACACACGGGAGAGCACAGAGGTCATGTCTTTCTACTAGGAGGTTAACATTCAACATTCACTGAAGTTATAAAAGCAGTCAGCTGGCAAAAACCAAGAGATATTTATGACTGCATCAATGACTAATACATGTATTCATCCTGTGTTAGGCTAGGTTCATGTACTCACAGAATATACGCTATGACACCGATAGACCAGCAGTCCACTGCTTTGCTGTAGGGTTTCTGAGCCAACACTTCAGGGGCTGAAAGAACGAAACAAGATCATGAGCAAGATAGATGCTTAATGATGTCTACTGCATTAACTGTAAAATTCAAAGTTATTCATTTTGTAGTTCAGCATGTGAGTAAAATTAGAGTGTGACTGTGGTTGCAAAAGTCATTTACAAATTAAACTGGATTTTTTTTTTTTTTTACTGGGCTAAAATGATTCATGACTTTGAATATCTATATGAACTTCCAATGGCTGTAGATTTTGCATTACAGTGCTAAAATTTGCATGACACAGCATTCCCTGTCGTGTAAAACGTATTAATTCTAAGCAGATTTGCAAATTTCAGACTGTCTCAGACTCTTCTTTACCAACATATCCAGGTGTTCCACACGCTGTCGACATCACGCTGCCAGCGCCCTCGATTTTAGACAGGCCGAAGTCACTGATCATGATCTTGGAGTCTTCATCCATGCTGTAGTACAGCAGATTCTCTGGCTGTGACGAGGAGGGGACAAAACCAAAACCTGAAATGTTACCATCTCACAAATCAAGCCTTCCTGAACACACAAATGCACACATGTTAATTTGGCTCGAGTTAAAAATTCTCAGTGACACTCATAGGCAGGCTAACTTTCCAATCATATCTCTGACTGACCTTGAGGTCACGGTGCACGATGCCCATGTCGTGGAGGTATTTGACGGCGTCCAGAATCTGTTGAATGAGCTTACTGGCATCTTTCTCCGTGTAGAAGCCCTTCTCTATGATACGATCGAAGAGTTCCCCACCAGACACCCTGGACCCAGAGAGAGAGATTAATCCATTAAAGCAAAGTGAAGCTCGTAGAATATATAGTTCAGCATGGAGACAGACAACAACCACAAAATCAGACTGGAAATAATGGAAGAAGCCCACTGACTGGCAGAGACAGCTTAAGATTTCTTAGCAAACATAATACAGGACAAACTAATTTACTTGGAAGCCTACTGCTGCTGCTTCGAGTTAAAATCCAGGAACATTAGGCGCCAAATGATCTGAGTCCGTGGATATTACCAGCATTTTCACAGCTGGAAGGCAGAACTGTAGTGTGATTGTTCCCCTTTTTCTGCTTTACATACAAAATAATTGTTCTTTTCTCTTGTCTTTATTTGCCTATTTGGTATCGAGATGATTCATCTGATGATCCTGCTCCCAAAATGCTCCTTATGATTGTAATAACTGACGACAAAACACATTAATAACTGCATTAACTGCACAGGCAGGACATCCTAAAACACCAGCAACTTGACGAAAGCGCTGCATTTTCCATATACACCACTCAGATGTTTATGGGCTTAATGAATGTATTTCATTTGGACTGCAGGGCAAGTGTTGCGTCCAAGAAAAAAAAAAAAATGCAGGTCTGAGCTCCAGAGAAACTCTAGTGTGAACAGAAAGAGGACTGAGGCTCCATCAGAGCTGAAGTGGATCAGAAACAGAACTGAGTCCTCTTTCAAATGAACTGACAATATGAACGCACAAAGAGTCCTTTTTTCTGTTGGTCTACTTTTTGGTCCACTTTAGGAGGACTGAGTTTGGTTCATTTAAAAAGGACTATATGTGAAAACGCCCTTACTAAAGTAACCCTCCCAACCCTGCAAGACAAACTGCCAGGGTTTCAGAGAGAAAAGGACACGAGGGAAATATAAAATAGGGACTTTATTTAGGAAATCCCCGCCAATCTAAACATGGAAACTTTTTTATTTGTTTAAAGTTGTAAAAGTTGTACAGACAAAAGCTTTTTTTTTTCCTGTGGGAGTGCTTGATATTACACTTACAAGCCACTAGATGGCGACTTCACTCTATCTACAGATAGTCTGAGGCACACACACACACACACACACACACACACACACACACACACACACTGGAAGGCTAGATGGAAAGATGAAGAAGAAAAACACGAAACGAGGGAGGAGAAGCAACATTTTAAAAGAAGGTCAGAGCTGTGGGAGTCTGGTCTTTAGCATTCAGATGTTTCTCCTTGCAACACATTTTGACGTTGTTAGGCCAAGGCAACAACATAAAATTGAATAAGTAGCTCCATTAATGCGGGGAGGCACTGGGTGTTACATGAAAGAGTGTGCAACCGTGATTCAGAGGGAACACAAAAACATATTGCGAGGATGCACAAATACTATTATGAGGGAACACAAACACATTGGCAGGGAAGTACTTAAGATTTCCCACTCGTCCTTTTCCTTGATAGATGTACACCCTCCCTCTCTGCCTCCGCCTTTTATGTCTCGTTGATTTTCCGTTGACTGTGATTAATGCATAAATGATTTATACTTTCTGGAGCCTCACAGTTAACGGCGCTTCTGATCCTGATCTGTCCTTTCTCTCGTTCTCTCTCCCTCTCTGACATTTCAGTAGTTGAGGTGGGTGGGAGGCTGACAGGCTGCAGGTGTGAGGGCGAACTCCCCACTGGTGTTCATGAGTAGGCACGGCAACACTGTTGTGTGTTACAGAGTGCAATTAAATGGCATGTGTCGTGCAGTGTGTGGGAGAGAGAGAGAGAGAGTTTGAAACACACATCACACAAACCCACACACACATGTGAATACTCACAGTTGCATGACAAGGTAGAGGTGTGATTTACTTTCAAATATCTCTTCCAGAGTTACGATGTTGGCGTGTTTAATCCTGTGAAGAAGGAGAGAAAGAGAAATGAGGCAAGACATTCTTATGATACTAATAGATCTTTTTATTTAGCCATTAGTAGGTAGGGTTCAGGCAGCCAGTGTGTGTATCCGTCCAACAGTCACATGTGCTGCTACACTGTGTGGTGGCATTCAGCTCCCTAATTGGCTGAACTCAGTGCTCTGCTGCCCCTTAAGACCCGTGGGTGCTTTGACAGGGGTGAAAAGATGACTCACAGATTGGTAACAGTGTGTATCATACCTGTATTACATTCAGTGGCCACTTTATTAGGTACACCTCTACAATATAATTCCACACAACAGCTCTGCCATAAAGTCTACCTGTACAAAGGTCGGAAAACAGAGCGTGAATCATGAAAGTAGACTTTATAGCAGAACACAATTGGATTGTATTAGGTGGCACAGGTGTGGTTGCCACTGAGTGTTCATCAAACCCACAGACTGTACATAAGAAGTGGACGTAGCCAACGTGACGTCACCCATTGCTTTGTGGACTGCTGTTTCGAAGCCTTGAGTTCGGCATTTAGGCCATCGCCATCTTGGTTATTTGCAACCAGAAGTGACATGATCGGGTGGAGCTAAATACAAACTAACACTAAATAAGGTTATAATTAACTTTCACGAACTGAAAACACACTGTGAAAGGGATTAACGTCTAAGACGAAAACACGGACAACTCCCAGTTGTTAATCTTCCAAATGTATTGTATTGCTGCTAAAGTGTGGTTTATTTGATTAAAAACATGCTGTCAACTTGATTTGATTAATCGGATGATTGTCCATGATTAATCTCGATTAATCGCAAATTAATTGCACATTTATTTCTTATCCGTTAAATGTGCCTTAAAGGGAGATTTGTATTTAATACTCTTATCAACATGGGAGTGGGCAAATATGCTTACTTTATGCAAATGTATGTACAGTATATATTGATTATTGGAAATCAATTAACAACACAAAACTATGACAAATATTGTCCAGAAACCCTCACAGGTACTGCATTTAGTGTAAAAAATATGCTCAAATCATAACATGGCAAACTGCAGCCCAACAGGCAACAACAGCTGTCAGTGTGTCAGTGTGCTGACTTGACTATGACTTGCCCCAAACTGCATGTGATTATCATAAAGTGGGCATGTCTGTAAAGGGGAGACTCGTGGGTACCCATAGAACCCATTTACATTCACATATCTTGAGGTCAGAGGTCAAGGGACCCCTTTGAAAATGGCCATGCCAGTTTTTCCTCTCCAAATTTTTGCGCACGTTTGGAGCTTTACTTAGCCTCCTTTTTCTAATTGATGATGTCACTATATTCACTCTAGCTTTAAAACTGAGCCCGCGACAACCATCCAAAGATTGATTGCATTAATGCATTAAAGAAATTAGTGGAGTTAAAACAAATTTGTGTTAACACGTTATTATCGCGTTAACTTTGACAGCCCTAGTTTATATTTCTAAAAGTAAGATACAGTATGGTAAAAACTATTGTTTTGCTATCGTACCATAACTCCGGTATCATATTGGCATTAGTATAAAAAAAGGTCAGATAATACCCAGCACATGTGTACCTGTGTGTGTTATCTCTCATTCCCACCTTGTGACGACTTTAATAGTCTCAATTTGAAGGTGCTCTGTGCATGTGCCTCTCACCACAACACATTATGTGTAGCCTTGAGGTCTATCAAACACATTGAGTGCCAAGTTTCCTTTCTCATAGAGCATGATGTTTAAAATATGTTACTACATTTGTTTGTGTGTCATCCATTCATTGAATTTACCTCAGTATCAGGACTATGAATGTGTGGTTGAGGGTCATTGAGTTGACTTGAGGAGTAGGAGGACAACACAAAGCCATGTGTCTGAGCTGTTCAGGAGGTAACTGTGTAACGTATGAGTCAGCATGAGCTCACGCTGGATTACAGAAATGACTCTTATCCAGATTGTAACAATACATGGACACCTTCATTCATCTGCTTAGCTCAGAGTGGAAGGAGAGATGGACCCGGTGGAGGATGAATGATGGATTAAACCTGCCGAGTGAGCAGACACATGTAGTGCATGTGAGCTCACGAGTGCACTTTCACACACGATTGCAAGGGGGTCAAATAAGTGCAGTAAAGGTGCATTTAATTTGGATTTCTGTAAAGGTGTGTTTGTGAAGAACTTATTGTGGACACTGGTGATGGTGATTGTCAGAGAGCTGAAATGTCTATTGAGGTCTGATGAGTCATCTGAACATAGAAGTCAGCAGCTCTGCAGCCAGGAACGACTCCATCTGACATCCGGGTGAAACTGGCAGATCTACTGATTCTTTAATCCATATTCTGTTGAGTTTCTCAAATGATTACAAAGTTTATTGATTTATTTAAGGAAAAAAAAAACACAGCCTCAGGTCCTCTGGCATTACGCCTTTTCTTCTTTTTTGCACATTTGTTTTTCTCACAGCTGTGACACAATTTTCCAGAGCGTTGAGTGGGCCGGCCATGAATGAATGAACGAATGAATGAATGCTTCTTATAATATGCTCGTTCGAGATGAGCCAGGCCTGCACAGAATCGATCACCGGCGATCGCCGCGCAATGCATTCCGGTTAGATTTGTGTCCGACTTGATCCCGACTTGCTCTGACGTCATGCACACGTAGACGATGATAACTTCACGAGATCGAGGCAGTCGCAGTTTTTAGAGCCAGACGCCGCAGTTGCTCTGCACCGACTGCAAGACCCAGGACATTATGGGAAACGCCTGGCTGTCACTTGATCAAAGAGCCGATCGTCTCTTAGTTTGTCAGCAAATACTACGTGTTGTAGAAAGTCCTAATTTTCTGTGACATTTTACACTAAATTGTAGGCGATTAGTCTCATGTTGTGCAATGAATGTTTCATCTGTTAAACACACCATTCATCAATAATAATGAAGGTTATTTATAAAGCACTTATCTAAACAAGTGCTCATTACAATGTGCTTTACAAGGCAGCCATAAAAATAATAACGGACCGAATACAATGCCACATATATTTACAAACAAATATAAACAAATCAGAACGTGGTCTGCAAACTACAAGTAGCCCGCAGATCGGATCTAACAGGATGTAACTTTTCCTGTGACTTCCTGTAAATTCTTTGAAGACTGCTGGAAATGGCTGGAAACTGGCTGGAGACAGCTTTCTGTCACCGCCCCGTGCTGCTGATCTTGTCTACTTTCCAGGCGAGGCGCAGTTCATCTCGAACGAGCCTAGTATCTGCAGGATCTTTAAGTTCCTGTGGTGGGAGGAGGTGTTTTTTTCAAATGGGCTTGTGGTCAGAAACACACAATTATTTTGAGTCCAAGATTAATTTAGATCGACCCACTTGACATTTCTAGCTTCAGGTAAACAGCCGTGTTAACAGGTATTTCCAGAGTGTCAACAGAGCCTCCACAGCAACTTCACACCAACTCCTCTGATTGGCACGGCTACAAATGAGTTGGCACAGTGTGATTAGTCACTGTATTTGCACATGTCTGTGTTTGAGTAAATATTTGGTCTAGAAGGAAACGGCCAGCTAACCAATGTGATGATGATATGATATGGTTATATCAGTGGTATATCAAACTACCATTAGGCTGGGTGGCCATCTAACAGACAGTAATCAGAGCAGAGATGAGTTGAGGATCATTTGGCTCGATATCTGCCCCAACACAAACCGGGCCATTAGCTGATAATAAATTAACTTCTTTTCAAATCAAAGCACCGTTACAAGTGCTTTACACTGGTTGGGAACATTAAGTAAACAGAAGTAAATTACAGCAGGAGACATAACAGGAGTCATTAAAGAGAAAAGTAAAGATGACGGGTTTGGCTCATCACAGGAAGGAGAAGCGGAGTAGCATGGGACGTTTAAAGCTTCAGTAGGCAGAATGTTTTTAGCATCATTGGGCAAAAATTCCATAATAACCTTTCAGCATATTGTAATTCAAGTGTTCTGAGAGAAAACTAGACTTCTGCACCTCCTCATGGCTCTGTTTTTAGGGTTTAAAAAATCTAGCCCGTGATGGGAGACTTTGACCAATCACAGATCATTTCAGTAAGAGAGTGTTCCTATTGGCTGTGCTCCGGCTGATGGGCGGTGCTTGGTATTTCTTCAACTGATCTCAGAGCACTCCACCTCCCGCCGGAGGTTCGACTGCAGGTCGCTGGTGGAGGCCCCGCTGGAGTTCTGAGCTGAAGGAGTTTTTGGTGAACCTGCATGATTTCATCTGATTTTGTTATATTATCTTTGCTTCGTGCTGTATGTTGAAGTATGTTTCTTTTTGTCAAGCTTGTCCGACCTAGCAACAGTAACTAAGGGGAGCAGGACTTAGGATCGGTCAATTACACAGGTACACGATCAATTTAGTGTTCGGACTGATTGTTAGTTGGACTTGGATGCTGTATTCATACAACTGGCTGTGGTTACACCTTTAACAGGACTGAATAATCCAAAGGGAGGGAATACATTTTCAATCTGATGATTTCATGACCTCGCAAACCAAAGGAAATGGTATATATGATATTATGCTCACACCTATTCAAAGCATCAGAGAATATCTGGTTCTTATATCCTAAATGCTGCTGGGAGCGAGCGGCGTTACTGAATCTAAACAGTGACATTGCGGACCGTAAAACCAAAACAATGATCTGAAAGACTGCAGAGCTGACCGGACTTCAGCGTCGGATGATAAATCTCTGTGGGTTTACATTACACCCCGCCGTTCACATTACATGAAGTCATTTGATCCATTGTTAATATAAAACTATTGATTGATTCAGCTTTAAGGTAATACCACTCAGTCAGACCCTGTCCCCATGCTCTGTGTACTGAGGGGGAGTTGAGGATGATGAGTTAAGATGAGTAATGAGACCTTGGTGTGAGTCTACACAAACTTCAGACAAAGCAAGCAGTGAACCATGATTTTAAGGCCAAGTTTACTCCATTTGTCAAAATTGTGAGTGCTAACTAACCCCCACCGCTCTCATTCCACCAGCCTCACCTCAGGAGGGATCATAGCTGTATATTGGCTAGAGTTGTGTCTCCTGTAACCCAGGCAACAAGAGCTCTAAAAATAACTTGGTACCCAATGTAGATCAGCCATTTTCACCGTGGCCTGTAATTCCCCACATCTGAAGAGAGGTATGTTTGATCCACTCCACAATTACAAGGAGCGTTATTGTCACTTTTCCTTTGTCTTTTATATAATAAAACAGTTTAACTCTTGCACAGGTAGAGAGGAAACTTGTGCGTGAGCTGGGTGAAGAGGAATCATGTGTGGTAGATTTTATAGGTGTGAACCGTAGACTGTATATAAAGATGGACGACATGACAGCTCATGAAAAGTGAAGCCAAAACATCTGGATCACCCCCGGGTGGCTGGCAGCAGTATAGCTCATAAATCCAACCCCCTCCATGTTAGCGGATGGGATATGGGCCAAACTAAAAAGTCAAAGTACACGTCATATAATTCTTTCTCAAAGATGTTTTTTTGTCATTTTAGGTAGTTCTTATTAAGCTGATATTTGTTCAAGTGTTAATTTTTCTGGTAAGTTTGTTTTTAATGAGCTATTTGATGCTATAAAAAGAGGGTGAGACGTCATGATTGACAGCTGCTCTGAGTGAAGTAGTAGCAGCCGGAGGCTCGGGAATTGTACGAGAGAGGAAATGTAACTTTAACTTTCCATAACCGTCACGAGTCTGTGTAATCGAACATGTGTCAGTTTGATCATAAATGTAGTCATAGAGATATTATGGTTCGTTTTTGTGTCTTTCTAGCCAAACAGCTACCGTGGTGCTAACGTAGCAGCTAGGTGGCTCACGCTAATAAGCTGTGGCCGTGCTCGACTCGTGATTGGCTCGGGTGGGACCTCGATATCGCGACTCCAGCCCTCCGATCACTACTGCGCAGACTCTGGCTCCAAATGACGTCAAAATCTAAAGAGGGCAGCTCCCGTATCCGCAATATTTTTGCTTTACATTAGTACAGTGGAAGGAAGCGGAGACGCGTCGTCCATCTATAAATACAGTCTATGGTGTGACGCACCTGGGCATCGCTCTGTGTTACAAGCAAAACCACTTATATATGATATCATGATGAGTCTAGAAGGAAAGGTTGAGGTATTTTTAAGTGTTTAGGGCAGATCACAGAACAATGTGTGCAGCGCTGTGATCTTCAAGTTGATTATACTAAATAAGTTGACTGGTATTGTTTTTATTGTGTGTGCTTGTTAAAACAACACACAGAGGTATCTCTTTTTTCCCAGAAGCTGCTGATCAAGTTAATCCACATGACAAGCTGTTAACAGGTTTCACAGGAACTATTTTCTTCAATAGAAACTAGTTCCAATGAAGACGCTTCACAGTGAGGTCTGCGGTCTTTCCAAATTAACCAGGACGTTGCTTCCTGAAATACAAGCTGGTGTTGTATTTTCTACCTGGATGGTTTGACTAATAGAGATTAGAGAGGTTTTCTTTCAGTAATATGAGTGAACTGCCGCTTCCTGTACTGAATATATGGATCCACAATATATGGATCCATCTCCTACAGTGATCAAGTAGACAAAGCTCAATACGATGCATATTACGTGCATCAGTATATCATATGTGACATATATGATGTCTAGTAATGTGATACAACTTACATGATGCAGTAATGGAGAGACAGTGATGAAAAATTTACCATCTTGAACCTTGTGGCTAGTATTTCAGATGCAGGCTAATGCTGCATGTCGCAAAACATCTAAAGGTTTGTGGTACAATACAGACTGTTTTTCAAATGTCATATTGATTAACAAAGAAATATAGGGTCTATTATTGCTAATATATCAAATCATAGAAGTCAACTTACTTGTGCAGGACTGCGATCTCATTCTCAATGCTGTTTTCTTTGCCCTCTAGAGCCTTCTTGGGGATACACTTGATCGCCACCAGTTTCTGGGTCCTCTTCTCCTCGGCCAGGACCACCTCAGAGAAAGCTCCCCTGAAATACAAACACACAGGTCAGTCAGTCAGACCTCTGCTCATTTGTCTTCCGGTGTTTAGGCAGAGCTCTTCACATGCATCTGTGACATTGTGGAGAAAAAAAGAAAAGGAAACTCCTGCTTCGATGTTAGATTGGACAAACTTTCCGTGGTAACTTGGCTACTTACATTTTAAGTGCTGGTAGAAATTCTAGCTTGCTGCCAGATTGTGTTTATTTTTAACTTCAGCCTCCTCGTGAAGTCTTTGGGTTGCTGCTGCTGAGTCAAGTTTTGGAAAGGGGACAACTTGGTGGGAAGATTTGGAAGCATCACCATCGAATTCAGAGCTTTATCTTGGTGACAAATTTTGATAGTGGACCAAAACTGTTTTATATTTAAAGTTTCACTCATGTGATGCCCATCAATCAAGTGGATGGCCACATTATCATTCTGTGAAACATACTGTAAGCGAACAGGCCCCTTTCTTTCTTTCTTTCTTTCTTTCAACATGCTTCACTGATGTTAATAATAATACTGAAAAAGAGTCAGCTTAGTTCAATACTTTATATATGAAGGTATGTGTATGTGATAGCTATAGGTTCAGACATAATAACTAGTAACATAACAGAGCAGCTCACTCCATGCATTATTCATTTTCAGCAGCATATACAGGGACTAGCAATGACATTATCACTGACCAGGCATTTTAACGTATATTTAACCATCTAGTACTGTATGTTGTCATATATGTACAGTGGGACTGTCAAAATAATAACACGTTAAAGCAAATTTGTTTTAACACCACTAATTTCGCATTAACGCAATTTGCAAATTTTTAGGTTGTAGCGGGCTCAGTTTTCAAGATAGAGTGAAGATACTGGCAACATATGAAACCTAAGAAATCCATTGGTACCAACCATGTCATACTAGCTTGTCGGGAAGGGGGATAAATAACGCTGAGGAAAATTTCAGCGAGGAAAAACTGGCATGGCCATCTTCAAAGGGGACGCTTGACCTCTGACCTCCAGATATGGGAATGAAAATGGGTTCTATGGGTTCCCACGAGGCTCCCCTTTACAGACATGCTCAATTTATGATAATAACATGCAGTTTTGGTCAAGTCATAGTCAAGTCAGCACACTGACACACTGGTAGGTGGGCTTGAGTTTGCCATGTTATGATTTGAGTATATTTGTTTTATGCTAAATGCAGTACCTGTGAGGGTTTCTGGATAATATTTGTCATTGTTTTGTGTTGTTAATTGATTTCCAATAATAAATATATACATACATTGCATAAAGCAGCATATTTGCCCACTCCCATGTTGATAAGAGTATTAAATACTTTCCCTATAAGGTTTATTTTAAACAGATAAAAAGTGTGGGATTAATTTGCGATTAATTGTGATTAACTATGGACAATCATGCGGTTAATCACATACATGATGAAGTATGCACAGCTACAATAAACAACTACATTTCTTTTTCTCTCCATAAAATAAAATATGGCAAACAAGTAAAGCAACAGAACTCAAATTAGCATTTCTTTTTTTCTTTTTTTTCTCATTTTCCCATGACCCATTTAACAGCAGAGGCAGACATGTCTTACAACCTTTTGCGTTTTGGCTGAGGTCCAGAGATTTCTTGACTCAGATCCAACGCTGTACAATAACTACGTGGAATCCTGACCCACAATTACTTTCAACTGAACTTTGCACCAATACAATTAGAAGTACAACTGCAATGAGACATGGCACAGGAAGGAAATGAACCCTCTGACGTAAATACTGATTTAGACCAGTGTGAACAAAGTGTGAAAAACACGCTGCTGTTGGAGGTAAAGCACCATAAGAGGCTACATTACTTCCCGCTACTGCAAGTGCCATACTGTCTAATGTGTTGTGTTTTTGTGTGAAGAACATATTTCACCACGCAGTTGATTTAATGGTAAATAAGGTCTACAGTGGGAGTCGTATGTTTGAAGTCCCAGGAGGATCGGGCAACAAAGTGTCTATAGTATGTTGGTTGAAATAACATACAATCACTTTAAATTGTCATGCCTTGTGATGACTTTTGATCTAAACTAAAAGAGTGTTGAAAATATTGATTTTCTTCTGATAATCACATCAGTGCCAGTTACTAATGTCTATGTGGTGCATTAAAGGGACAGTTCTGGTGTTTTGAAGTGGGGTTGTATGAGGTACTTATCCATAGTCAGTGTATTACCTACAGTAGATGATGGTCGGCACGCCCCCAGTTTGGAGAAGCAGACAGGAGTTACCGCATGGAAGCAAAGCAATACAGTGCTGTGGACGGGGGCAGCAGTATTTTAGCCACCTAAAAGAAAGGCCCACCTAAAAAGTGAAACTTATCTATACTGTTTTTGTCAACGGATTCTTATGGCTTTGAAGAGAGCATAGATAAGTTTCACTTTCAGTTCAGTTCTCTGTTAAAAAGGGCTTTCTGCCTGCAAGATAAAGCGGTGAAAATATTCTAAATATAGCGTACACTTAAATGGATATTGATTTTTTTTTCTTTCTCCAAACTGGGGGCGTGCCGACCGCCATTTACTCTGGGTAATACACTGACTATGGATAAGAACCTCATACAACCCCACTTCAAAACACCCGAACTATCCCTTTAATGAACATAAATATCATACTTGATGCGATGTAATTTTGATCTTGATTATTCTATTGCACATTTGGTGATATTTCAAATGTTACTACAATAATCATTGAGGACACACTGGGATCTGCATACTCTATTGTATTTCATACACTGGCATGCAGGGAAAACAGAGAATGAAGGAGCAGTCAGCCTAAAGGCATTCCAGTCCAAACATCTGTGTATCCGACAAACAAGACTTTCTGCTGAGTTTACGTCATATGTGATGGATTGTAGAGATGGGAAAGATTCTCGTGTGTCACTTCACCACATAACTCAAGACTGTCAGCTGTGATAAAAACGTGCTGCACTGTATTACATTACATTTATAGAGCTGAGGTATTGTCACATCCCTGGCTGACACAAAATGTACTAAACTGCAGGAGGTGAACTCTCTTTGTCTCCATTTAATCGCTCAAAACATGGCAGGAGTGTCACGCAGTAACATAGACCAGCAACGTTTCTGGATGAAAGTGGCTGCATTTTTACAAGGAAGTTTGCATCGGATCTTACTCATACTTCCTCTTATGCTTTCGCAGTCATTCACTCTTCAGGCTATTGTCTAATCTGTATACCAACAGTGCTGCCAATAAATGTCAGTATCGGCATTCCAACACATCTCCGTCTCCTCGGTGTGGTAGGAAGGTATGCATCACTGTTGGGAATGATACAAAGTTGGCACAAAGACAAGACAGCCTCACATCACTACCTGCTGGTGCACTTCTGCAAATTGCTGAATGTAAAAATATCCCCTGAAGATATGTCATTATAACAAAACTGTGTGTGTGTGTGTGTGTGTGTGTGTGTGTGTGTGTAGGTGGGGTGAATGTCAGTCAGCTGTCTTACAGTATCTCTTTGGACACATTTAGCTGTATGTGTGGGCAGAGAGGAACCATAATCATCCAGTCACTAGATACTTTATCAGCTTTACAAACAAGGAAGGACTGCATGGTTCTATGCCACGGTGACCAGAAAGGAAAGTGCATGACCGACAGACAACAACTCCTCCATGAACAACTTCCTCTTCAGTGTAAAGCAACTGCTGTCCAGAAAAATCATGCTTACAATTACATTTTTAAAATTAACAACAACAAGGAACCTCGTCTTGGGCCTGTGAACCTGAATACGGCAACATTATTGATATTTTGATCAACATACACACACATCTACACTTGAATTTGGGACATTTTTGCTCCATTGAGTTGTTGTGGGATTCTCAACGTTTTCTGGTACAGCAGAATTGTGTATTTCATTTGGAAGAGCAGCAACAATATCCAAGAAACACCAGACTGTTGTCAGGCCATTAAATAAGCGTTATCCGTTGCTATAAGCACCATAGATGTGGGTCAATAGGGACTACACCCAATAGTAGGTTTTATCATCTATTTACATGGTAGATCACCGAAAAGAAGGTATAAAAGAACACAACACCAACCTCCACCAACCATAGTAATTATGACAGGAAGAAGTCAAGTGCTGTGGTATGGACGGCGTCAAATCAACTCTGGTGGTGTTCAGAGGCGATGGATGGGACACGCAGGGGTTTCACCCAGAAGACAGGGGTTTGTATCCTGTGTGAAACCAACAACGTGTAGCTGTCTTTGGGTGCTTTCACAAGCCAACATTTAGTCTGTTTTAATCAACATCTGGTGTAGTTCAACCTCTGGTGCGGTTTGTTTGGGCGGTTATGAAAGCAGTAGTTGTAATCTGGTGCGGATCAAAACAACTGGACCGAGAACGCTTGCGAGAGGCGGTCTCGGACCGCTTCCAAGCAAACGAAAACGCAGGCTGCCTGTGCGAGCATTTGTTGAGATGCAACCAGGTTAATGACATGTCATGTTACACCTGGTTCGCCAGGTGTAACATGAGTGGGAGAAGACGGACCTGAACACACACAAATGCTAAATAAAGTTGGCAAAAATAATGATGTTAATAAAGTCATAAACTGGAGGAGAAGGATTCAGTGCCAAGTCAAAGTGAAAAAACTTTGACAGCAATATATCAAAGTCTGCGATTTCCTGCGTAGAAGTGGCAGCTCTCGAGATGAAAAAGATCAATTTGCTCCTTCGTACCCGCCCCTCAGCAACTTACTTTTTTTATTTGATTTATGCACTTTGAAACCGAACCATACTAAATAGAAACCAAAAGTATAAATTTCACTCTGATTCGGACTAGCCAAACGGACTATGGCTTGTGAAAGTGCCCTTTGTGTTCACAAGCCTTAAGTTTCCCTTTCACTTTTGAAAAGTAGTTATTTTAAGCCAAAACACAATCCTGAAACTTAACCAAGTATTTTTGCAGCCTAAACCTAAAGAAGTTGTAGTTTTGTTGTCTAAACCTAAAGAAGACATTTTGTTTGTGTTCAAAACGTAACGAAGAATGTATTACTTTTAAGATTCGCTTTCACTTTTACAACATAGTAGGCCCCTATCTATCTATGGTGCTTATAGCGACTGATAACACCTATTTAATGGCCTGATAACAGTCAAATCGGGTGACATATGAGTCTTGCATCCGTATATCAAGAGATCCCACAAGGGGTCCCAACCCCAAGATTGGAAAACTCAAGCTATTAATCAGCTATTAACTACTACAAGTTAATTGCATCTAACTTACAGTATTCAAAAAGTATATTTAATCTCTCTTTATCCAGAGTGACCTACATACAACTTCTCTGGTGTTATTAACCTCAAAAGCTCAAAGCTACCAGAACACTGAACCCATTTCCTGATCAAAGTAACAATTATCCTGGGAGCGAGGCCTTGTGGTCACATCTCAGCAAGAAAGTAAAACTGTCACAGAAAGGCCATTAGCTTTGGCAGAAATCCAGCTGTGTGGAGGAGGTTGTCAGCGCTGCAAATTCCTCTGTAGCATCTGGAGGATTTAGTTGACATTCTCCATGCTCCCACCGAGGGGCTCTGGGGAAGTGTCAAACAGTGGTTCACACAAACATTGGGAAAATCTGAGAACACTAATGTGTCTTTGACTGTGGATAGTCCCACTGTCTGGCTGTTTGCAAGCAAACCCCTTCCAGTGGCACATAGTTGTTTTGTGAAGTAATGACCCACTGCAACATGTTTTCCATTTTCACAGAATTACAGACAGTGAAGCAACAACAACACTAGTTGAACTAGACTGCAGACAAAGCCTGTTCATCAGGATCAGAAGTCTTCTACTCCTGACTTCCTGTCACCAAATGGCACCGTGCCATACATTGTTCTTATGTAGTTCAAGAAAATACTTCCTTCTTTCTGAGTGTCAGTGTAACAAGTGCAGGGTGACATTTTCACTGTGTTGGGCAATGATCTCGAGCACAACTCCATTTAAAACAGGTGAATTCTGCATCTGGTGGACTACGCAGCACATTCGATAAAATAAATCCTTTTTTTTTTTTTCCCATGATAATGTTTATTCTGGGCGTATATAACAATAATTATATTAAGCTATTGGCAGGCAGTGGTCTGCTTAGTTCTGCTACCAATACCACCTGCTTACAATAACAACTCACTGTTGTATCATCCAAGTGATAAATGCTGAGATTAGAATGATTTTCATTAGCACGGATGAAGAGGAGGGGGGTGAGCAGGAGGAGAATGGAATCATGCTCAAAGTTTGATTAAAATGCTGAGATGTTACATCAAAGACACTGCTGAAGAGTTTACGTGGGGAAAAAATACTGCTGAAGAACGTGGTTCCACACTTAAATCCTGTCCCGTCTGTCATAAGCTCACTCATCCAAGTAACTTTACTAGAGATGTAATGAGAACTGATATTTCGCTACCAAGTCGACGCCAAAATTCTGAATGTGACGGTACTTGCTTTTTTTATAGGACCGTAGGTAATGTTAAGCCTCGAGACTAACGGCGTATAGAAAATATGTTTAGGATGCAGACAATTCACTATCGATGCGTCCGGGGAACACTGATAGCGCCACATTGTGAACAAAAAATCTGTGTTGAAATCAACAAGACGAGAGCTAAGGATCGAGCTTAAGGACGTTTCGTCGTCGCGTACTGTATTTTGACCAAATGCTACAAATAAACAAATATTTTAATTGAACTTAGCTGCATTGTTAACATCAAAATCAAAACAAACATGCACAATGTAAATATAAAAAACAATAAAATTACTTTGAAATAAAAAAGTTTTTGGATAAATTATAAATTTATGAACAAAAATAAACCACTTTTAAAGTTGGATTTACGTTAAAGGTCACTTTGAATGATTAACTTGTGATGATGTAGAAAAACAAATATTCTAAATTTGGTCCATATTCTTTTCTTCTGCTAAACTTTATAACAAAAACAGTATGCAAATGGTAATAAAGGAGTGGATGTTGAAGTTTCATGGGATTTATTGTTTTACTTTCGTTTTTTACCGTGGTATTGAATTGGTTTAGAGAATTGTGGAATTTCACTGGTGTCGGTATTATCAACTACTAAATTTGTGGTATTGTCACATCCCTACTTTCTACAGCCTTTATACTGTGAAGAGCCACAATATTTCTACTATAAGGATGGATCGGTAGAAGATGCCTGTGTCCAGCTGTGGTACAGATGTTACACTAACTTTAATTAATTAGGGCAAAAATGGCCTTCTAGTGGAGAAAAAAACCCAAACAAAAGCCCATTTCTAGCCTACCACTGACACAGTTCAGGCCCAGAAAATATGAAGAGCATAATTGTGATGAATATTTGGTGGGTGCTGAGTAGTGTGGTGAGTTTGCCAAGAGCTTAATCCTAGCCAAGGTTTCGACTGGATTATGAGGTAAACAACTGTGTTTGCTGAGCTGTTCCTGTTCCTGACAGGACATTCTTATCACCACCATGGGACATGTGTCCAGGAAGAGGATACACACACACCCAACACACACACACACACACACACACAGTACCACTGCACATCTACTAGCCACTAAACCCTCAATAAAGATACGCTTACTGACATTTATCCAAACAGTTGGGCGTGTTCTCAGAAATTCACTGTGCAAATACGTTATACAAGAGTTTAAATATAGACAGGCAGCAACTAAATGTAAATGTCTGGAGCCTCAAACAGAGTAAATATTTACATGTCAGTGACATAACTTATATTCCTTTGATGGACATTGTGCTATTGGGCACAATTTCCATATCCAAACACTGAACCAATCCTGCACAAACAGTGAACAAAAAGCCGCCTTTTTACTTCCACCGTTCAAAAAGTTCAAATATTAGCATAGTTTATTCACTCAGCTCTTTATTACATCACCCTTTTCTGTCTCTGAGTAAGCTGCTTGCTTAAAATAAAGACTTGGCGTTGCTTAGTTTCTGTCGCTACAAGCAACCTTTTCATGTGTGCATCCCACGATGCCTCACTCGGTGCATCAAAGGAATTCAAAACCAAGGAATTAGGATCTCACATGCCATCATGCACTGCGTTTGTGCTCACTCCCGTACAACAAACACGGGCACATAACACAAATGCAAACATGTACTAGTAGACAAATAATAAGAGGCTGTGGTTAAAACCAGCCGAGCTCTTATGATTTCCAATGAAGACCATAAACATATTGTTATTGCTGACACACTTTTACAGGCTAGTATCACAACACAAACACAATCTGCATCGCCTTTTTGCAGAGCCAAGCAAGGCCCATTCTCTGCATGCTGTTACAGGCTCTTCTCTTTTTATGAGAACAGTTTTTGTCCTTTGTTACCATCTGCTGTGTTACATACAGTAGGTGTCTGTGCCAATGCAGACACGCACACATGCCGTGTTAAAGTAAATTAAAATAATATCAATGTTGATTTTCATTATGAAATAAACAAGGGAGCTTTCCTTGTATTCTGTGGTGTTTTGTATTTTCCCCCTCTATAAATCCCACATTTCGCAAACTCCAAAAAATTGTGCCATCTGTCCTGCTGAGAAGTTGGTTAAGAAGGTACGTTAGCAGATGACAAAATGGTAACTGTGGAAAGGTCAGCGAGACATAGGGAAGGACCATCTGGTCCAATCAGAGCTGAGAGATACCCAACTGTGATTCTGGCCCTGAAACATAAAAAGACCATCTTTGCTCTGTGGGCCTTCCAAACACAAAGATCTGCATAAGCAAACCACAACCGCTCTCCTTATGTGTTATATTATTAACACAATGCATAAAGATTCAGTGTAAACAAGCACTACGAGCTAGATGTAATGCTTCAATGCAATATATAGAGCAGCAATTTAAATTCTGGATACATTTCTCTAAGATATTGAAGGACGATATATCATTTTAAGAGCATAATAATTCTGTTTGGATCCCTTAGTGGAAAAAGTGAGGCTTTAAAGCTGCTTTAAGGCCTGTGTCCATCCATATAGTGTCTTTTTCCCGCAGAAAAGTGCCACATGACGCTGGGGAGCGCTTCATTTCATCGTTAATATCTTGACACCATATCACTACTCTAACCACCGTTGTATGATAGACTAGCATCACCCCGTTGCTTTTTATTATCTATTTGGGCTACTATCTATTTGTTTGATATTGTTTTTCACCATGAGCACCAACCGGAGGATGCTTGCCCTCGTTTGTATGGATGAGCTTGTCACCGCTCAATTGGACAGCCGTAACGTTAGAGCAAGGAGGAGGATGTGGGTGCCTGACACGATCCGTCGGAGACAACAATACGGTGTATTGTCATCGCCTCGTCCATAGAGCTACGGTTAGATGGAGCCCGGTTCCAGGTTGCCTGCAAAAGAGTGATGGTGACGTCACCAGCGCTTTTCTGAAAAGCTCAGAGAATTTAAACTAGAAGCGCTCGGAGCAGCTGCATATGTTCTCTCCTCATTGGGAACAATTGAAAAAAATGCTATATGGACACAGGTGCATAATCAATATTTTTATATCAACAATGGATTCAATTACTTATTATAAACACACAGAATTAGCACCAGATTCAGCAGTCAACCTCAGCTCTACGGAGGGTTTTAGCGTCTTTCACAAACGTAACCTGTTTTTGGTAAAGTGCGGGAAGCAAGAAATTTAAATTATTTTCATATCATATTTAGAAAAAATATAACTGTCTGGTGTACCACAATTCTTGAGTAAGTAGAAGTACTGGTACTGAAGCACTTTGAGTGTATGCTTGGATCCTCTGAGTAAAGTCACATATGTGCGATAAGAAACATTCCTACTGAACTGAAAATATTACCAGATGAATACATGCACACCAAGTATCACAATTGTAATAAAAAAGGAAAATATTTATTGTAATAATAAATATAATCTGCTGGTACCATCATGTTTTGCTCACTCTCATCTTAAAAAGCCCTTAATATAAGAGTGTTGCCATGGTGCTGGTACGTTTAACTCACCACCAGTAACTGTGTCCTTTGGCTGAAGACCTCAGTGCACTCCGCACTACGGCTCACCAAGAGGAAATGTCATGATCATATTAAGATATATGAAATATAAATATTGTGTACTGTTATCAGGTGCAGTAGGGAGTACGGCGATGGATTTCCACCACTTCTCCGACTCTTCCTCCCCAACCTACTTCACAAACATTTCTGTCCGTCTGTAAACCTGAAAGTGGGAGTCACTAACAATTTACATTTGGACATCTGGTGTGTACATCAGATACCATGAACCATTAACAAGACTCATTTTCACGTTTTATATAGTGCTTTAACATTTGTAAATATGTAAAATACAAACAACTGTAAATCTAGGTATACATAACAGTGTTTGGACTTTGTTAATGGCCAGCGTGTGATGTACATCGCGGTTGTGTGACGGGATCTTATGCATTGTAAAAATACGTTTGAAGTGTCCTGATCGCTCAGGATAGCTCACAGGACTTGTGGTGAACAGTTTTAGTAGGAACTATCTACAAACATCCACAACCCACATTCAAAGACAGATCAAAAGTCAAAGATAAAAAAAGACAACAACCACAAAGAGCCAGACTGGACAGAGATAAATATGATGTCATCTTATGTCATTTTTGAAAAAAAAGTATATGGCTAATAATAGCAAAACTGCGTATCGTGCATGTTGTGTAGGGACAGTAGGGACTTAACCCTCTGAGACCAACAATAGACCAGATTTTTGTCTTTTTTAGGGGGTACAGGAGGTCTTTAGGGGGAGATAGCAGGTCAACAGTAGATGTCACATATAGAAGTGGTGTACATTATCTGAAAACTGTGAACCTGAAGATTAATTTGAGATGCAGCTCAGCACTGTGTGTCAAGTTGTAAAAGTTATAAATCAGAAATAAACATGAATTAATTGTGATATGATAGAAGTGTATGATGGTTATTCCCATGCTCACTTATGTCTCATAAGTTGTTGCAGCAATTTTTGAGCTGATACCATTTGTTACAAGATTTGGTGCTAAATTTGACCATTTTTAACTACTTGAGAGTTGATAAAAAATAATCAATAATCCCTCCAAAATACCACATTAAGACACCAAGACATTGAGGAACACCATAGAAAAAGCCATGCTGTGATTTGGTTTCAAAAACTTTTGACATTTGGAGATTTCTGTAAAGATTGCATTTTTCACCAATTGGACGGCGAGCACTTCTGTTCTGGAAACTGCTCAGAAAACCCCTTATTTTCAATCTACCTAGGAAATCCATGCATCCTCTGAATGCTCTAGGTCTCTAGTTTGTGGCTGTAAAGTTTCATGAGGCTGTGATTATCCTAGAGGTCACAACAGGTCATTGTATACAGTGATGTCAAGTTTAAAAAATGCAAATGCTCACTACAATGAAATGGCTTCTATGGGGACTAACATCATCACACATGAATACAATTGGGCTCATTAGATCCACAAGAGTCTCAGTTTTACAGTCATACCCCTTTATGTAATTCCAAGACTGTTTAGGGACCCCAGTATGCAGAAATATTCAAACACATAATTTTAGAATAGATGGAATTAACACTTTTATACTGCATGCAAAAAACTGGATTATTGCCCCAAACTGCATGTGATTATCATAAAGTGGGCATGTCTGTAAAGGGGAGACTCGTGGGTACCCATAGAACCCATTTTCAGTCACATATATTGAGGTTAACGGTCAAGGGAACCCTTTGAAAAAGCTAGCATGACACGGTTTGTACCAATGAATCCCTTGAGTTCCTAGTTTCATAATATATTTGTATCTTCACTCTAGCTCTAAAAATAAACCTGCTACAGCCTCTGAAAGACAGTAAAGTAGGTTGGGATCGCCCGTGATCTTATTTTTTTCTGTAAACCATGTGTCTTGCTTCAAAGCCTCTCAAGTTGTATCGCTGACACGAGTTCCCTAAATCATGTGGAGAAACAAGGAGCGCTGGGAGCCTTCCAATCCATGAGAATCATCCTCTTTGCTACTAACATACCAAACACAAGGGTCTGCTTTATGGTATGAACAACCAAACAGGGCAATCAGGTTCAATCTGTAAATCAGAAATTTTACAATACCAAGTGAAGATATCCTGCCAAAAAGGGAAAATCTCAGGATTTTATGGTCTGTGCATTTCAGTCTCAATGCTCTCAACAATACCGTTTCCAGCAGCAGTACAGGCCAACAAATCTGCCTTACACCAAAGACAAACCAACTTAGCAAGGAGCTGCTAAAGAATGCCGAATATCTAGCAAGCTAAACACAAATATTTTGCTCAGGAGACCTAAATGGAACTGAAAGTAGAGCAAACGCATCAGTCTTTAAATACGCCAGGCCGCAGGCGGCCGGAAACACGACTCCGATGGAAGGATAATGTTGCTCTGCGGTGGATGCAGTTAATTGTGTGCTTACACATTAGCCGTTTAGTGGCTCAATTAATGCCACTTAATTCCATGCTTTGAAACACACACACGAAAAAACAATATCACTTTCCAAATCGTATATAGCGGATTGTAATTAGGCTGCAAAGCTGAGAGCTTGCTCCCAGAAGGATTTCTAGGACCAGAGATAAGCAGAGCACGAGGAAAGTTTTCTCAAGCCAGTCAGCTGATATGTGGACAGCCCATAATGTGAAGAGTACGGGCAATAAGGGATTAGAAGAATCGCAAAAGACTGTGGGAAGATGTGCATGACAAGCCTGCAAGAGTACTTAAAATTGTTAGGGGGGATATATTGCTTTGAGCAGATGGAGATGCATAAGTGGGCCAGACTGTGGGCATGCATGTGAGTGTTTGTGTGTGTGTGCGTGTGTGTGTGTGTGTATGTGTGTGTGTATTCCAGGAACTGCAGGCTATGCCATGCTGAGCTGCGCTGTGCTGAGACGCAGGCTTCTGTTCGAATTAGGTCAGGGCAGGGCTGAAGGGCTGAGGGTGCCATAAGCAGGGATGGATTTTCAGGATCGGGTTGGGAATTGTTCCAAGTTGTCATTTTTTTCAAAATAAAAGTTAAACTGTAATTGCTATGAATGCTGGAACGTGATTTAGTCTCAGAATGAATCAGCGACTGACTTGATTTTATATTCCTAATGTAATGTAGCCAAGTTGATAACTTAGCTTAAAGGTGACCAAGAGGGTCTCTGCACACCTTTTGAGCACAAATAAGCAGCGAATCAGATGAAGAGAGAGAGACAGTGGTCCGTACTCCTGTATGGTCTTATCAGTGGCTGAGAGAGAATTACAAGGGCACGCACGGTGACATGTTGTCCTACATGTGCTTTGATGTCAAGTACAGGAGCCTCCTCCCCTTTAATGAAGGAAGGTCTTAGCTCTTATCTCCTCCTACAGCTTAGACACAATCAAACCTTAGAACAAAAGAGAAGCTGAGCAAGGCAAAGAAAAGTAATTCTCTCTTTTCTAGAAAGGCAAGTCGTGTGCAATGTGGGAAACGGAGACGTAATTATGGGAAGATAAAGACGAGTGAAATTGTAACAAGAGGATATCACGGGAATGCAATGGGATAAATATGAAATTTAATATATAAATATTAGGGCTGTTTAAAATATTTAATCGCGATTAATCTCTCTCTTATCAATACGGGAGTGGGCAAATATGCTGCTTTATGGAAATATATGTATATATTTATTATTAAAAAATCAATTAACAACACAAAACAATGACAAACCCTCACAGGTACTGCATTTAGCATAAAATAAAATGTTCAAATCATAACATGGCAAACTGCAGCCCAACAGGCAACAGCAGCTGTCAGTGTGTCAGTGTGCTGACTTGACTATGACTTGCTCCAAACTGCATGTGATTATCATAAGGTGGGTATGTCTGTAAAGGGGAGACTCGTGGGTACCCAGAGAACCTGTTTTCATTCACATATCTTGAGATCAGAGGTCAAGGGACCCCTTTGAAAATGGCCATGACGGTTTTTCCTTTCCAAAATTTAGCACAACTTTGAAGCGTGTTTTAATCTCCTTTGTGACAAGCTGGTATGACATAGTTGGTACCGATGGATTCATTAGGTTTTCTAGTCTCATATGATACCAATATATTCACTCCAGCTGAAAGGAAACTGAGCCCGCTAGAACTTCGGAAAGATTGATTGCATTAATGCGTTAAAGAACTTAGAGGCGTTTAAACAAATTTGCTTTAACGCATTATTATCGCGTTAACTTTGACAGCCCTAATAAATATAATGTAAATGATGGAGTGAGCGGAAGAGTTAGGACAGACACAGAAAAGGAGAAGCACGGAGAGAGACGGAGATGAAAAATAGATGAAGCGGGACAGCTCTCATGCTGGGAGACTCATCTGCTCTATAAAGGTGGCTGTTTCCTTTTGTCGGAACCACTTTGTTAATCATCATTTTGAGTTCATTTGATTCTGACTCAGCACACAAACACTGAATAATGAAGGAGCAACAAAAATAGTACACGGGAAAAAGGCGGTCTGGGCTGAAATTCCCTCAAACTCCATTTCTGGCCTCCTCACCGTGTCTGCACCTCAACTACACTGCGGAAACGCACGCAGAGTATGGTGACAGACGGACAAGTGGTCACAGGCTGCTTTGCCTACTCACTATCTGGACACCAGGAAGATAGACATCACAGTAATTAAGCGAATTAAGTTTAACGATAGGGATTCATACTGTGTGCAAAAAGTCTGGTACATCTTACTGGTAAGCTCTGAGTGGACAGTGTTTACCTTCAGCACATTCTCATACAAACAAGTTTGGAAATGTTCTGGTAGACTAAACTCCTGTGCTTTTGAGTTGAAGTAGCACCCCAGCTTGTACTCATCTTCTGCAGTGCACAGGTATTGATAAAGTAAATAAAGTAAAATGAGTCAGATGTAGTAATCCCCAGCTGTACAAGTTACATTAGGTGACTCACTGTGTATGCTGTAGTGTCTTGCACCTTGTTTATTAATGGTAACCATAGACTGTATATAAGAAGTGGACGTAGTCACCGTGACGTCACCCATTGGTTTGTGGACTGCCGTTTTGAAGCCTCGAGTTTGGCGTTTTGGCCGTCGCCATGTTGGCTTTTTGCAACCAGAAGTGACACGAGAGGGTGGAGCTAAGTGCAACCGAATGCTGAATAAGACATTTTTAGGCGACCAAAAAGGTTATAATTAACTTTCATGAACTGAAACACACTGTGAAAGGGTTAAAGTTATAAGATTAAAACACGGACAACTCCCAGACCGGACAACGCCGTGGTAGCGACCTGTCAATCACGAGGTAGCCACGCCCTAAAGCATCCCCTGCTTTATGGTCTATTTGACTCTAAATGGGACCATAATTTACTAAATGAACATCATGCTGTATTGAAGAAGACTAGAAAACTAGTGATTGAGACCATAAACTCATGTTTACAATGTTTACTGAGGTAATAAATCAAGTGAGAAGTAGGCTCATTTTCTCATTGACTTCTATACAATCAGACTTCTTTTTGCAACCAGAGGAGTCGCCCCCTGCTGGCTATTAGAAAGAACGCAAGTTGAAGGCACTTCTGCATTCAGATCTGGAGGTTAATCACTGCCAAAAACCTGCAAAACTAATGATATACCCATCAGCATCAGCTGTAGGCCTACAGTTTGGTGCTAATTAGAAAAATGTTTGCATGCAAACACACTAAATTAAGATGGCATGGCAAACACTTAGGGTGCTTTCACATTAGGGACCCAGGCCCAGATCCGACTTCTATACAATCAGACTTCTTTTTGCAACCAGAGGAGTCGCCTTAAGTTTAAGGCACTTCCTCATCGGCTTCACTTTTCAGACCCGGAGGTTGCCCACTGACGGTAACGAACATCTATCACCTGGCTGTTTGCGCAGTATTTGATGAATCTCCAGCACATCAGCTTCATAGACATAAATACTCAGACCTCTCTGTATTACGGAGCTATTTGTTTGTTGCATAGTTCCAACATAAAGAGAGGTCTGAGAGGAGAGCAAACCTTTGGCATTTAAACACAGAATCTGCATTATATTTTCATTTCATAAGTTAATTTAAGTGCATTTGACATTAAGGCAGAGTCAAAGCCTCAGCGGCTTGTCACACAATTTATAGTCTTTCACTAATGTCTCTGCAAGCACAAGTGCACACACACACACACACACAAACACATACACCCCGATGAATGTCGAGTTATTGAACCTTTCCACTCAGAAGCAAAGAGCCCTCAGCCGGAGTGGTAAATCAGCGTTAAAACCCGTGTAATGTAGCCGAGAGGCACCAGTGTGGAGCAAAAGGTTCCTCTTTTGACTACCAGATTGTGTCCCAGCCCAGACTACATTCCTTTGTGAATCACAAAACAACAAAAAAATCAGTTTCGAGGTATAACATTTAAAACATCAGCATACTTGTGTAATGAAAATATGAAGCACTAAAATCACGGGTATTTAATCTTTGTGGCTTTTTATCCACTGAATAAGGATAAAAAGGCAATGAGGGAGATAAGCTCACTCTGAAGTCGTGATGCACAAAAATGCCCGAGAAAGGTTTTAATGAGAGATCTTCGGTCTGTCAAATCAGAAATAACAGCCCGTGGGCGAGAGGGCTCCTTGCTTTGTAAAAAAGAGAAGATGTGTGATGAGTGGGTGCTTCGTGTTCATTCAGAGAGGTAGAGAAAGAGAGAGAGAGAGAGAGAGAGAGAGAGAGAGAGAGAGAGAGAGACGGGAACACTGGAGGCAAAGGTCATCAAGAAGAAAACACAGAGAGAAGACATGCAGAACAACTATGAACCATCAATTACAAACATATGTGGACATACACATCAGTGCACCAAACAAGTGTTGTCTCTGCCTCGTCCATACACTACTCTTTCCCAAATCAATTGCGGCCAATAAGCTGATTATACGGCCAGCGAGCGCAGGGGCTACTGGGTCATCGTTCCACATGAGTGACAGAAACAGGCGGGGGCCGATCCATCAGCCCTAACGATTTTAGATGATTACCCCACGCTCCTCTACCCTCCACTTCCTCCCATACCCCGTCACTCCATCCTGTTCTGTGTTTTGCGATGTATTCTGGGCTGGAAATGCGGAGAATTTCCCCTCGCTGCCCCTCGCGGCATTCATTCAAAATGTCAGTAAAAGCAACACGGCCCATTTCTGCAGTTTGTCATCAGTAGAGAAAACTCAAAAGCTGGCAGCCGAGTGTGGGAAACGTTGAAATAAAAACAACAACAAACAAAACACAGAGCTGCTGTATTGAATTCAAGAATCTCCATAATAACATTACAGGACGTACAGATTCAGAATAATATTTATTCCCCAATGACTTCATTTGTCGTAGAGCTGTGAGCTGGTGGAGTTGTTTGATATGGACATGAAAGTACATTTGGTGCACTGCTAAAAATAGTTTCTGCTGTCATATAATAGAGTTACAGCAAAATACAGAAAATATCAATACCATTTTTCCAAATACGTGGCCTGAGAATCTATAAGCAGCCAGCTTTGAATGATGCCATACTGAAAAACGTATCCTGGAGAGTGCTGGGTAAGTCAATATTTGAAGTAAAGCCAAGGGGAGCGCCGGGGAAGCCAAGGGAATCCAAATTTTCTGAGCAAGAAGGTCTGGATGAGTGGTTGTGTGTGTGTGTGTGTGTGTGTATGACATGGTATAAAAAGGGTTTTATTTTTGTGAGCAAAACCCAGCAGATAATTGTGACATGGAGGTTTTTAGTGTTACCAACAATTCAACTGTAAAGGCCTTTACACACCAGGAGCGAGATGAATAAACGACACAAAAATGTGAAATACTCACCTGTGAATATTATACGTCTAGGGCTTTTATTGTGAAAGGTAAGAATGGAAGGAGTGGATCTGGTCTGCGTTGCCTTTGTCAAGGAGTAATAAAGTTTGTCGTCTTGGTTCAGACTACGGAGATTCGGTGTTGTTTAGGGCTGCAACTAACGATTCATTTCATTGTTGATTAATCTGTTGATTATTTTCTCGATTAATAGATTAGTTGTTTGGTCTATAAAATGTCAGAAAATGGTGAAAAATGTCGATCGGTGTTTCCCAAAGCCCAAGATGACGTCCTCAAATGTCTTGTTTTGTCCACAACTCACAGATATTCAGTTTACTGTCATAGAGGAGTAAAGAAACCAGAAAATATTCACATTTAATAAGTGCGAATTTTGCCTTTTTTTTCTTAATAAAATAAATAAAATAGTTGACAACTAATTGATTAATCGTTGCAACTCTAGTATTGTTGTTTCATAAATAAAGTGATTGGTTGATGCCTTTATTTGCGATGCGAAAGATTGCTATTTTTTTCACCGCGTAATATTTGTCTTCTGTGTGAAAGAAGTCATGACAAAAGCAACAAACAAAACATATTAACGTTCAAATTAATTGCACAAAAAAATAAACGCCCCTGGTGTGTAAAGGCCTTTAGAGTAGATATTGTTATACTATGTCTTATTGACAATAACACAGAAGAGATCAATGGTCAGGCCTTGTGCTTAGTTGCATGTCCTGATCCCTGTATAATGAAAGCTTTAATTTCAGCTGAACATCAAAGAGCGTCAGGACACACTGGGATCCCTGCTCCACAGCGAACACAGTGTGAAACCAGGAAGCAGTTAGCGAGCAGGTGACAGGGATGGGGAGCCAAAATGGAACTGGATTTGTGACAGCAGGGAGGTTGTTTTGGGTTGGACAAACAGAAAGACAGAAAGAGAGACACACAGAGAGAGAGAGAGACACACACATCACACACACCACCACCTCCATCATACACACAACTTCAACACACACTTCCACAGTCCTTCGCAAACACACACACAAAGCAAGTGTTCATTGTTTCCTGCTTCTCGATTCTTTTTAATCTTATTATTACGTGACGCTTTGGCAATATTGTCTTTGTTACACCCATGTCAATAAAGCATTTTGAATTGAACTGAGAGAGAGAGAGGCGGATGGCGGGAGTTGGGGGGGGGGTGTAGATTAACATAAGTAACAGAAATGAGAAAAGAAGGGAGGCAAAAGGGGATTTGAGTTGATTGCAATGACAGTGAGTGCCGTTGCCTGTGTGTGCATTATTAATTCCCATCTGTTTAGATTACAGAAACATGTGGCAGCAGCTGGGGATTCACAGTACCGCTAGTATCTGGTTTAAAGTCCCTGTATCACTACTATTTCTGTCCCTTAAGTCAGACATTTGAAAGAAATAATCAGATGTTAGAGAACTATTTGATTGTGATAGTGTACTTTTCATATGATAACAGGCTCTGAAAACATAGAAACTAGATAAATAACCATTTTCATACTTTGTTGACAGATAATAATAATAGGGGATGTGTAACAGAAACATTTGCTCATGTTTTAGACATGTGGAAAATTTGACTCAGTGATGAGGTGATTTGTAGCACCTACAGCACATCTCCTTCATGGTCAAAACATCAGTGAGGGAGGCTCCAGAAACACATTTATAGAGGAGTATCTGCATGTGTGTCATTTCTTTCTGTTTTCCTGTAAAAGAGAGCGAGTTCATCTCTTGCACAATGCACACATATGCACCCGTTGGAGGATTATTAATAGCAAATCAAAAACTTTGTTTCCATAGTGACTGTTTGAGTCCATTATGGAAAGTGTCTCCTGTTGTTACCAAGACAACAATCCAGCAATGGCAAATGAATGTGGCGCACAGCTGAGTGATGCGGTGAGCCGGTGATCTCTCCATAAACAAGCTCAGCACCAAACTGGGGGCAGGTGGAGGACTGGAGGGATGACGACGACAGGGTTGAAAAGACGGGAAAACATTACCATGTATGCACCCATCATCAGTTGTGCTTATATACTTATACCACTTTAATTTGGCTTGGTATTACTATATTTACCTGGATGTAACATCACACTTAGTCTATGTACAAAATAATTTCATGAATCAGACTTTATGTTGGAAGTAACTAACACAATTACAGAAACTAGCCGCATTAGGTTGCCTACCATTTATAGTCTATATTTCAGTCATCCTTATTAAAGGGCTTGTCCATCATCGTTCTGTTCCATTTTTTTTCAAATGAAAACGCCCACTCGTGACATGAATCAATAAGGTATAAATAATGTGAACGCTAGCACTAGCTGAGACAAAGTTAGCTGTGCTAAGTTTGGAAATAACTGAAAGGGTTAATTCTGCGTTTTTTAAGTGGGATTGTATGTATACTCCCGTGTTATGTGTTTTGTGAATGGAGTCTGGTCTGATCTTGAAGACTGCGATATAACAGTTTCAGTTCTCTTAAGTTTAAGTATACACTTTATTTAGAATATTTTCACCGCTTTACCTTGCCATCAGACAGCCCCTTTCTTCAAGACCCGACTCCATTGACAAAAACATTTTATCTAATTTTACCTTTCAGGAAACGGGGGTTGCTGGTCTACCGCTGCATCGATCAGTTAGTTTCTTTGTGTTATTGTGTGACTTTCAGATTAAAATTAACGTGGCGTCCACAGCAGTACGTTGCTTAGCTTCCATACTGGTATTCCTGTCTGCTTCTCCAAACTGGGAGCATGCCGACCGTCATCTAAGGTACTGTATGTAACATTAATACACTGACTATAAGGAAGTATATACTGTATACTATACTGTATATACTGTATATATATGTAGCATCATCATGCAGAAACCTACGTCAGGTCACGTGGGAAAAAGTTTTTAGAAGGGCTTTGGAAAATAGCATTTTGATGCTAAAACATACACACTTTTACCACAATTTGAATGTTTGGGTTTGAATACATAAGGAATGCCACTGGGAAGCTACAGAACGATATAAAAACCTAAAAAAAACTAATGGACCAGCCCTTTAAGTTCTTTGAACTGTTACTCCTTCTAATGCAGTTTGTCTGTGTTGGGCATACGCAGAAATGAGTCTGATTCCCATTAATCTTCAATAATCATGAATGTTTTGGTCAGTGCTCCTGCAAATTTTGCCACAGATTATTTGGACTTTGCAGCTTTTCTTCTGAATGGGATTTTGCCTTTATTGAGTGTTTACAGTAGAGATAGGAAAGATGGTAAATCGCCATCAAGACTTGCAATGTTTGTAACTGTGAAAGTCACTTCAGTATTATTGTATAAGGATGCTTGCAATATTTTTTCTACCCTCTGTGCATCAATGGTTTCATACACTTGCAAAACACACTTTGGCTTAATCTTGAGTACAGTTCGTGTTCACACAAGGATGCTAACAAGGATGTGTGTGTATGTAAAAGGTGCATCGAGTGACACCTTGGATAAACATCCTGTCTCATGACACTCAGCAGCATCCATTATTAAGGATGGTAAGACAAAGAATACAGTGGGATTAAGAGTTACTCTTAACCGCAGTGCACTCTCCGAGCAATTTGTTTTTTGAGAGCGAACAAGGATCCAAATTGTTTCTGCCAGTTTGGGAAAGCTGGGCAAACACTTCACTGTGGGATGGATAGCAGGACCATTTAGACAGGAGAACCAAGTCGACCTCAGGAGGGGTCAAGAGGATAGAAATGCTCCTGTCTTGGTGATGGAATATGCTCTATTGTTGTGAGTGCCAAATTACATTTGGGTTGTGACAAGTGTACTGTATAGCTACCAGAATGATGCTCCTGCACACTTGCGTAAATATAGAATAGACTGCCATATAAATCGGGATTGAGAGATGCAGCAAATGACAATGGCTCTAGTAAGTGACAAGCAGTAGGCAGGCCAAGCATGACCATTTTGAGACAAATGGATAACACACACACACACACACACACACACACACACACATACACATACAAAATGCCCTCAAAAGTTAAGAGGTTTAAGAGAGATTCCTAGGCACCAAAAAAAGCAGAGCAAACAGCAAAGACAGCACAGACACATCCGACAGAACTCAGGGCAAAATACCCTGACAGTACTCCACAGTATAATGCTCTTCTCGCTGTTATACACTAAGGCGTTGTCAGCCATTTTTCATTTTCAGGTCAATCAACGATGCTGAAATAGCAACACGTTCTCATCCCATCTTGTCACATACTGCTGCTTTGTCACACCCCTTGGCCTCACTTTAGCTTTAGGCAACAAAATCATTTAGTTAGGTTTAGGAAAAAACTAAATGGTTGAGCTTAAAACTACTACGTTTACAACACATTGTGAACAGAGGACACAAACGAACAGCTGATTGTAACGTAAAAGTGAAAAGTAACACACGGAACAAGAACAGTGGTCTCCGGGAGGTAAGCCTTGTGTTTGTTGGACCTAATCACCTCCAATCTCGCCCGCCCTTAAGCCCGGGCCACACAGGGAACATCAGCAGCGCGTTGCCGCCTATGTTAACAGGTTAGAGCAGCCACACTGCCCGCGTGAGCAGTGTCAATGTCTGCATCTGTAGAATATGTCATGGACATGAAAAAAAGTAAAGATTTACTTTTAAATCAACACTTCCTTCTTCCATTTCAAAATAAAAGCCCTAAATCATTGCAAAAAATGCAGTGACTTGCACGGCTCCATGAATGAGTAAAGTACAGGGTTTTAATTGTGGATTATTACTATTATTTACAAATGAGCACACACTTCTTAACCTTTTTCTGTCTAAAATAAATATAAATGACATTTATAATGAAATTGCCATTATGAAAAGCAAACTCTATGTATAAAGAAAGGGCTGGCAGCAGTAGCAGCAGAAATGCTGCCAGTGAGACACGCAGCAGTTCAGCGAGGCAACCGTCACGCACTACTCACACGGGCAGTGTATCCCCGGGCTCAGTGTGTCTTTTCACTCTTTCAAATATGTCACCCCACACTTTGTTGGAGCGTTTACTGTTGCCACGGACGGGTTTACATTGTAGTTAATGGGAAGCCCGAAGCGTTTCATACAGGCGCTAAAGGGTGCCAGTATCAAACGCTGACGGCAATGACAAAGCCTTGGTCTTTCACGCCCTGTGAATGAGAACGGGCTGGAAATAGGGCTGAAAACATTGCTTATTTAAAAAATTTAAATTGTTTTCACAAAATAAAAATGGACCCATGCCTGTTTCAAGTCCAAAAAAGAAAAAGAAGACAAACAAACATTCATACAAATGTGGGAACAAACGTGGGCCTGCAGCAGGACTGATCCCAGCGTACATGTGGGACTGAATGCCTGTAATCTTAATGTGATGATGTGTTCACCCTCCCCAAAGCTACGCTGACATAAACACAACAAAACAAAAAAGCTAGAATCCAAGGTCGGAACTGATGTCAAGTAAATCTCATTACTGTAAGTGACTGTCTATACATTTTGAGCTCTGTTGAGCCACTCTAGCTTCATAAATTAGTGTTGATTAGTTAGGTCTAGTCCTTTGACAGATCCTTGAGTTACCACTTTATTAAGTACACCTCTACAATCTGATGCAATCTAATACAGCCGCCCAGCAATAACTCCTATCTTTGTGAAGTGTATCAAGTTCAGTTTTTGTTGACACTGTGTCAGAGGTGTTGATTCAGCTCTGTGCTAATTTATGAGGCTGTATATGTAGTGGTGCTGTTTCACCATGAACCGCATTTCCTTAAGAGGTGTTTCTAATGTTCTGTCTACAATCATTTACATGCAGGGAGCAGGATATCAGCTTCTCAGTATAAAGTGGCGGGTTTGTTGACACTGTGTCGGAGAGGTAAATCAACAGGGTTCTGATGACACAGTGTCAACAAAAGTGAGCATTTGAGGCTTCACAGAGATATACTGCAGTGCTATCTATTATTACAGGGTTATTGTATTAATTTGCGTTAGACTGCATATACCGACCACTCCCAAATAATCCTGTTTACTTGACGGAAAACATCCTTTTAATCACAAAGAGAAATGGCATTTGGAGTTTTTCCCAAATAAAAGATCTGTAATGGTGCTTAGGACACTTCCTGCACTCAAAATGACTTCACTGGATGAATGTGGAATCTGAAAGAATTAGTTACTGTCTTAATTGCTTTAAATATTGTGTTTTAATATGTTTTTAAATGTAAGAGAGGTTTATAAGATGTTGTAGAAATCTTTGTGTGATTCAAATACAGCACAAAAATAGATGTTTGTGTTAATGTTGCAATAAGAGCTGGTCTGAGCTTCCAAAAATGCGGTTGCAACTTCATGCCAAAACAAATACGATACCAAACTGCACTGTACCACCTGATCCAAATACAAACTTATCTGTGCCACTCCACCTACCTTGGTATTAGCAGACTTGTTAGAAATTACCAAACTGGTAAAGGTGCAATAAATGCAGTGAGAAAAACAGCGTTGTTTCCACCGCTGGCTTTGCACGGACACAGTTACCACACACATGTGTGCTGCTTGCACCACATCAGGTTCCCATTAGAGCCTGTTATGTCTGATTAAGCAACAAGCTGTTTATCTAGGGACACTAATAGGTGCAGCCCAGCATAAATATACTCTGAGCATTGACACATTTACTAAATACAGCAAAACCTCGACAGGATTCTAGTTGCACTGTAATAAATTCATGTCCAGTAAATCCATACCAAATTACACAGCAATAACTTCCTGCCCGAATACTTGCACGATAATTTATAAAATTCAATCCATACAAAAGCGTCAGGGTGTCAGAAACAAAACAAATGTTCAGTCTTTTGTCCATCTGACAGAATTGGCTGACAAATACACATTAAATGCATCATTAACAACAAAGGTGCACTCAGTATAGTGCACATCTCCGCCGGGTGTGTCCGCAACGACCACTGCTGTAATGTTTGATTGAATGAATACCACCCACAGTTAGCTAACCCCTCGTCTAGACTGCAAGTGTATCAGATGTGTTTTTCACTTGCATGTCTCACACAACACAGATGTCTGCACCGGCTCTGTGCAGGCGTAACCGCATTTATTTAGGCTGTAATCGTGTAAACGTGAGGTTGATGCCCAATAAAAAGGGACGGAATAACTGTGTCTCTGACCGCAGAGCAGCGGCTGCGATGCAGTCGGAAGTGTGTGGTTCTATTATCTGTTAGCAAAACACACCATACAAAACAATAAAAGCAATCAATCAATGGTCGTATCAAATAGGCAATAAAAGGTGTTTTGACAAAGTGTGAGTCACTGTAACCACGCTAGGTCCTTGAGCATGCAGCTATAAATGAGCACGAGATTAGCCGTGGACAGACACAAATATGCACACACACACAATCGATCTCATTATCTCCTGGCGGAGATAAAAATGTAAAAACACACACCATTTATTCAAACCGTGACAAGGTTACACAGAGTGGTGAAAAAGCCATCATGCAAAACTGAAACATGAGTGTTTTTGCCGCTGGCACTGACACACTTACGTTCCCAGGATCTCTTTGAAGTCATACTGATCCTTCACATCCGTGGTCTTCTTTTTCCAGGCATGGCAATCGTCACCCAGTGGCATCTTCTTGGTGTTACGGTCAGAAACAATACTAGTGAAGAAAAAGAGGGTAAGGAAGAGAAGCTCATTAATACCAACAGTTTAACTGTTTCCATCCCCCACCTGCAGTAAATACAATACTGCACTGATAGAGCTGCTCACTTTTCTTACAAGGTTGACTGTATTAAAGTGAATACAAAATTATTTTGAATCTTTTTATACGACTTGGATTACTGACATCATCGGATTTCTTACAGTGTTTGTCACTTGTGATGACACACTAATAGTATGCAAAACAAGATGTCATATTGGGAAATACTGGCATATGATCTATGCATCTTTCAAACACAGAGGCAATTCAAAGTACTTGACATAAACCGTGTGTAAAAAACACTAGGTAGAAGCAGGTCCCATTGCTAATGTGAGCATTATTATGTTGTTGTGTAGCATTGTGTACATTTTTGGGGTTGATGACTGGGGTTTGTATTAGCCCTGTGGGAGTGTGTTGGAGAAAAGCACTTCCTGCAGCTAAAAGTCACAATGAAGGGAAGTTATTGAACAATTTAGCACAAAAGTAGGGCTGCACAATTTTATCGCAATATGAACTAATGCAATATCCAAATCGCAAGAGGTACAATATTTGTTAAAGACGTCACAATACCATTCTGATGGAGTATTGTGGTGCTGAAGAGATTTCCCGGCCTTCAAACTGTATTCTATATATTTAAGAAATAATCTTTGTTTGGTACAGATCCTTGCAAAAAAAAAAAATCACACCATGATCATTTTAATATAATTTTCAATGAAAATTAGAATAATGATGTAAAAATGATCATCCTTTCCATCGTCGTCAATCAAATCGCAATTGCAATATCAGTCAAAACAACTACTGTAGATATTTTTTCCAAATTGTTCAGCCCTACACAAAAGGATAACTTCTATTTCAAAGGTCCAGACAAGGAACTGGCCTAAACTTTGAACGAGTTACGATATCACAAGCAGCTTGACAAACAGTCCGTTGCGAAATGTCTGTTACACAGACAATTGCATGCATCTCAGGTCATTTGAGAATGTGGTAAGTCCTGCTTCCTCTCCAAAACAATTTTAGCACACAAAACATATCGTATGGCACAGGATATTAAACAAAGGCTCCGGCTGCATTTCATCCATTATACTGAAATACGGGTCGCAGGTAAATACAGGGTCATTGTTGTTTATCCACGTCCTGCAGCTTTAGGGTGGTTCCTGCAATGTTGTGGTTACTTCATGGCAGACAGCGCAGACGATCTGCTCTAAATGTATGGAATTTCTTTTCTTTAGTCTGACATGTTGTGAAAAGTTTTGTCCTGAAGTCAGGTTCAACTATCTTTATGATCAGCGAGAGAGGAATTTACTACAGAGAGGGCTAAAAGTCAAAGCCAATATCTAAGTTTAATAAGTTAATAAGTAAGTTTCGCTCTACTAACTCGGCTGTTGCTGTAGAAGAATGAGTTCAGGTATACAGTGGTTCACCTTTCTATAACACAGCCAAGCATTGTAAGAGCTGCTGTGCTTACTTTGGTGTAACAATGGTGTACTGTCAAACTTACAATGAGCCTCTGTCTGAAGAGACACACTGTTGTGAAGGGACTTTACTGAGCTTCTGTAATGCTCAACTTTAAAGGAACTTTTTTGTATCTATTAGCAGAAATGGAATATAATATTCATAACTGTGGTTTTCATAGTTAATATAGTTAATCAGTTAGTGTATAATCACCTGAAACTAAGAATTGTTGTGTCTTTGCTAGCTTAGATTGAGCCCTTCATATCTACATAGGGAGTGGGTCCTCTTCACGGAGTCCACCATGTTGCTCCACCATGTTTCTACAGTAGCCCAGAATGGACAAACCAAACACTGGCTTTAGCGGGGGACTTTCACGTTTTTACGTTACCTGAAGGCCACCGTAGTTCTCTGACACGCTTGTGAAACTACGGTAACGGGAGCTGCAGAGTGCAAAACCGTGGTACCGCCAGCCGCCGTCTGACTTCCGTTGTTCGTTAAGTAGTGTTATTATGGTATGGATGGCCTCTGAGCGAGGCCAACGGCGTTACCACGGTTTTGCACTCGGCGGCTCACGTTACCGCAGTCTTGGAAAGGGAGGAGTGAGCGGAGGGGTACTGAGCTGGTTGCAATCTGCAACCGCACCACTTGATACCGCCAAATCCTACACACTGCACCTTTAAGTGAGGTGATACAAATTAGCTTCACAAACTTGGCCAAATCAAAAACCACGCCGTGGTGTAAAGCATAAAAACACTCCTACCTTTAAGAGTTAGAAAAAGACACAACATTAATTCTAGTTTTGTCTCACTTCCTCATATTTTTCAGAAGAAGTTAATGTTCAGATGTTTGTCCTCGCCACACTCTCAAGAGCGCCAGTGAGCGCAAAGGACCCTGCTGTCACAGCTATCATCATCTAAACCCAGAAAGTGCCCATAACTCAAGACCTGGAAGACTAAAATAGCCCTGTTCATATCAGCACGCCTCACTCCTCCTCTGTCCCTGCTGCCTGCCTGGCAACCTCACAGTCCGTCTATATGAGATGATGTAACGTATTGTTCTGGATTGTACAAGAGCCATTAAGACTTTATATAATAGCACATTGATCATTTCCCTATTAGTGCAGAGTCAACTCTTTCAAATGCTGAATTGTGTGTATGTGCGGTAATAAGCAACAGACAGGGGTGGGCTTACTGCTGTTATCTTAGAATAAATGTTGATAGGACGTGGCCTCTTCTAGCTGCATTGAGGAGCAGTCACTGATTGCTGCACACACACATGCACGCAGAAATGTGATGGCCCTCTCGCCACCTTCACTAATGTCAGAAGTCGGCTTCATACGTGTCGTCATGGAAACCCAAAGGAGCTGCTATGGTATCTGAGAGTCGACAGTGCTTTGGTGGCAGCTAAGGTGGAAATCATTCTGGTCACTTCGATGGGCTGGTTTAGCTTAGAACACACACACACACACACACACACACACATACAAGAGCATCCAGTGTGTGGTTATTGGATATGGATTAGAAGGACATATCACACACGAGAAGCAGTGAAAAATGATACAACCCGATCAGGTATACACAACATACAGCATCTGATATAAACTCAGCGTAACCGAAAGTACTTAAGCCTACAGTTGAACATTTAAATTTATATCATTCATCGTTTCCTCCGCTGCATTTTGCATGCCATTTACAGTATGCGAAGGAAAAGGAAGTGTCTCTTAACGTGGCATGACAAAACAGTATGCAAAGTCGTGTGCCTTGGGGAAGCAGTAAGAGGAAGTCCAGTCAAAATGTGTGTAAAGGCTTTGCTGGTAAATCTGTCCACCTATTGGGGCCTCTCTTCCTTCTACTACTGTAGGGGACAAACAAACAATACGTAGTAGACGGTAACTCTATTCCTCAGTACATCTTCCACTTGACACCAGTCTCTTTCTCTGAGAATTGAGGATCCATTACCGAGCATGATTTTTTTTTTCCAGAACGCTTTCATTGAAAAAAGATCTGGAGTAGGTCAGTGTGTACTGATCAACATCTGAAAATACAAAAGAACACAGGACAGTGTTGTGCAAAGAACAGGGTGAATGTTGTGTTCTGGTTTTATGTTCTGACTTGTTGACATTCTTTAGGTTTTTCCAGTGTCCGGTTACAAAGGACAGGACTATAGTGAGGCAGCTAAGCTGAAATATTCCCAACAATTGTACATTTGGGCTAAAAGCAACACATCTGGCACAGATGTAGGTTTATGTTATGAAAAGATATAGATATAGATATAGAAATTTGGAATTTGGCAGCAAATCTGCAGTGCCCCGGTATCTATATCTTTTCATAACATATAAACATACATCTGTGCCAAATGTGTTGCTTTTATCTCCAAATGCACAATTGTTATGCTTAAATGCCCTGCTACTATGAGTTTGTAGTGCTGAAACTAACTGACTAGTTGGTCAACACAGAAGTATTTTGTGATAATTATGCAAATGATCATTGATTAATTATTTACTAAGTACATATATCAATCATTTGCTGAATACAGCTTCTGAAATGTGACGATTTGCTTGCTTTTCTCTATTTTAAACTGATATAACCCAAAATATTTTTTGACCACCACGTATAAAAAAAGAAGCTATTTTAAGACATCACTTCCTCGGCTCTGGTAAACTGTGATAAAGATTTGTAATGTATTGCATTTTTTGGCATTTTATAGACTAAATGATTAATTGACGCATTAAAAAGATGTATCAAGAAGGATTCATTGAAATAGTTGCAGCTGGAGGTGAAAAGATTAATCAATAAATCGATTAGATGTCAACTATTAAATTAATTGCCAACTATTTTGATAATCCATTAATCAATTTGAGCCATTTTTTAAGAAAAAAAAAAGTTAAAATTCTCTGATTCCAGCTTCTTAAATGTGAATATTTTCTGGTTTCTTTACTCCTCTATGACAGTAAACTGAATATCTTTGAGTTGTGGACAAAACAAGACATATGAGGACGTCATCTCGGGCTTTGGGAAACACTGATTGACATTTTCCATACTTTTCTGACATTTTAGACAAAACAACAAATTAGTTAATCGAGAAAATAATCGACAGATTGATCAACAATGAAAATAACCGTTAGTTGCAGCTCTAATCTCAGGCTATCTCCTGACCAGCTGTATTTAATCAGGGCATCACAGCACACCTGTCTACAGAGTAGTAAACCTTTAGGCTAAAAATAACAGCAACAGCACAAGACCATAAGGAGGAAACACCGAAGCCAGAGAAACAGATACTGCTTGTTTGTAGCATCTCACCTTGCTCATATGTGGAGATTCATGTTAATTCATGCACTGAGAATGTGTGATACTGAACATCCAAATCATTTAAAATCTATTATTTCATCAACCCTTTGTTTGTCATTGGTTGCGTTCATTTCAAAATTCTACAGGAAATACCAACATGCACATGAAATCTCCTTCATAACACATGGATTTCACTTCTACGGCACAAACATCTGGATATAATAGGCAACTTCATATTACATTTCAAATAACACATTTCAAGCAATTGGAGCTTTAAGAACAAAGTTGAGCAAGGGGGTCTGTTTTTCAAACAGGCAAATGCTATAAACAGCACAATAAGGTTCAAGTTGAAGACACAAAGGGGCAGATAGGAACACGTTTAAAAAAGTGGGAGAGTAGAGGAGGAGAGAAACACATGCAGGTATCGGATGAGCATGTAGAAGGCCAAAAACAGCCCCTCCATGTCCACTGATGACATGACTTTTGGCCAACGGGTGAAGATAAGCTGCTCAAAAACAACCCAAGAAGCAAAAAGGATTGAAGAAGCTGGAGATAAAGGGAGATGCACGATACCATGATCACATTCCTCGACTAGTATGTGACATGCAGCATTCATCCAAGTTGTTGAAAGTTTACACAAAAAGAGAGTCGCTGTACTCACTGGTTTCCCATTCCTGTGATGTGCAGTAGACGGAAGAAACACACACACACGTACATACGACCACAGTTAAACATGACGAAATGACATGTGGTTATGATGTTAGAGCGTGAAATTTTATCTGCAATGGTGTTTGGCAACACTTGCACGCACACACACACACACACACATAGACATAGAGAACCAAACATTACAAACAGACAGTGGAGCTAAAATTAAAACCAGATGTCTAAAAGTTAAAACTGAGTTCTTGAACTCATCTCCGGTCAAATCCACTTCTTATCTGTTATCTAGATGGCTCATGACTCTACATACGTGCTGATAACAAACTAACACACTTACATATTGGTTCTCCTTTGTCTGCAAACACTGTTGAATATTGGTTTTGGCTTGTGTTTACTACTATTATTTCATATCCCAGCAGGTAATCTACTGCACAGCTCAGAACTGCGAGGAATTCTGCCGCCAGGTTAAGAACAAACACTTAACTCATGTCAACGGACTGCATTCCTGTTAGAGCAGATTCACTACACTGGACGTTTTTGTGATGATTTTATTTTACTACTTCTTTTCAGGGCTTTGTTATGTCAGGCGCATAGCTACATCTCTGAACTTTGAATGCTGTCAGAGCTGCAGAAGGCAGGACCCTCCTAATCAACCTGAAATATGGCCTGAAGACCAACGCTGGTCATTGTTTTTCCCATTCAGCTGCCGAGGTATAATGCATTTTGAAGGGCAGCAATCCCTTTTCTAACTCCCAACTTTAACGACTTTATTATCTCTTAGGAAATCTGGGTTATCAGGAAGAGATTAACACATCTAAATGCATGCACAGGGGCGGATTTAATGATATGGAGGCCTCAGGCAAACGTATACTTTTTACCCTTTCTCTAACTGGGAATGCTGGCAGTGGTAGAAGAAGTAAGCTAACTCAAATTTATTTTCTGAAGTTAAACTATTATCTATAATTACTGCACAGTAAAAGTCCTGCATTCAAAGTTTTACTTCAAGTGAAGAGTGAAAGAGAGGCATTATCAGCCCAATGTACTTACATTTGTTCAAGGTGGAGCTTTCTAATATTATCCTTGATAGTTTGATGGATAATAATTAGGGCTGTCAAAGTTAACGCGATAATATCATGTCAACGCAAATTCATTTTAACGCCACTAATTTCTTTAACACATTAACGCAACTTGCGATTTTTAGGTTGTAGTGGGATCAGTTTTAAAGCTAGAGTGAAGAATCCATTGTCGCTAAGGAGCCTAAATAATGCGACAACGTTACGCTAAATTTTGGTGAGGAAAAACTGGCATGGCCATATTCAAAGGGGTCCCTTGACCTCTGACCTCAAGATATGTGAATGAAAATGGGTTCTGTGGGTACCCACGAGTCTCCCCTTTACAGACATGCCCACTTTATGATGCAGTTTTGGGCAAGTCATAGTGAAGTCAACACACTGACAGCTGTTGTTGCCTGTTGGGCTCGAGTTTGCCATGTTATGATTTGAGTATATCTATTTATGCTAAATGCAGTACCTGTGAGGGTTTCTGGACAATATTTGTCATTGTTTTGTGTTGTTAATTGATTTTCAATAATAAATATATACATACATTTTCATAAAGCAGCATATTTGCCCACTGCCATGTTGACAAGAGTATTAAATACATGACAAATCTCCCTTTAAGGTAAATTTTGAAAAGATAAAAAAAAATGTGCGAATAATTTCCAATTAACTATGGACAATCATGCGATTAATTGCGATTAAATATTTTAATTGATTGACAGCCCTGATAATAATACATCATATTTTAATTGTTTGTGTGCTTTGGAGGCTTTTTGTAAGTTATTTCGGGGTACAATAAATTCAACACTTTTCATATCTAAACATCATAATAAATCTATAGCTGTTAGTTTTAGTTGGGGTAAAGTCTGCCCCTGTGCACAGCAAAACTTCAGTCACACAACGAATAAAAATGATTAACCAAATGGTTGAACTGGCAAAGAGCACAGGTCTCTGCAGTGGTGGGCGAGGCATGAAAACAGAGAGAGAGCAGTGGAGAGGCAGTTTGTGATTCCCTGTTTATTAACTTTGAAAACAATACAACTAATCTAGACCATCAACTCCCTCAACAGAGATGTCCAAAACTGCATGGCTCTGTCTCTGGATCCATCAACCCTCTGCATCCACTGGCTGGCTGGCAAACAAACACAGAGGGATTTACTAACAGCAGTCTAATTGGTCAGCTGGTGTCAATGACGCACAACAAATCTCCTCTTAAAGTCAGCTTATTAATTGATAAGCAGACAAGATCCCATATAGATAGAAGAGGTGAGGAAGTGTGAGTGTGTGAGAGAGAACAGAAAGAGGAAAAGGAGAAATGAGAAATAAAGGGAACTAAAAATACACCTAATGACATTTCTGGGGTAATGATCATAGGCTAATAATAACACCAACAAGGCTCTCCCAAGACTTGAGTCATCTATATTTGGTAAGACCATACTATAAAAACTTGACTTTAAATTAATTCAGAGAGCAGCCTAGTTATACTGGGTTGTATGGAAGAAGAAGCTATCACTTCAGTCCAGGGTCTAAAATTAAGTTTTTTCCTCACCTGTATAGAGTATAAATAACATCGCTATATGCATCAAATCTGAGCATAAAAAAGTTGTATTCATTTTTTTTATGCAATCAGAATATAAGGATCTGCATTTGCATTTATAGTAGGATCTGCAAAATTAGATTAAAAAAAAAAAAAAATTGCAATATATCGCCTTACTTACAGTATCGCATTATATTTTAATTTAGGAATTGCTTTTTAAAACGATATATTGCGATACTGTAAGTAAGACGATATATTGCTATTTTTTTTTTTAATCTAATTTTAGGAAAACTATTGTAGTATAAATAACACTGATATATGCATAAAATCTGAGCATAAAAAAAGTTAACTTTGTTTATGCAATCAGATCTTTGCAAATAAAGTAAAGTATTTCCTGAGTTAATCTTTGCATGTCAACTATTAATTAGAATTCAATACAGGGTTATTTGAGAATTAATACAGTATTACAAAACACAATATTGCAATATTTTCGTGCACCCCGAGTAAACACTTAGTCAGTGGTAACAGACAGTAGAAATATGGATCATGTAACCTTAATGCCTGACTATTTTTAATTTAAGAATTGCTTTTTTAAAACTAATATTTCTTAATATAAGAAATCCCTAACTGCCATGGTGGCAGGTGAGCTGAAAGTTTTACCTGCCACAGCCAACATTTACCCTGCAGGCTATTTGGCAGGTGTCAGGTGCTAATTTCATTCCCTGCTTCAGTATCTGCTTCATATACTCCTGATCTGATCTAGGAAACTGCAGCTTCAGTTACATATGTTGCTAATAAACGAGCTGTCAGCATGAAAACACGCTCCAACATCCCTCTAACCTTTCGAGAAAGAGTCCGAGTTAAAGTTAGTGTCGTGTCTGTGTAGTAGCTGATGTTCCTACCTGAAATATACCGGTCTACAGGGTCCAACACCGTGTCCAGTGTCCGTCCGTCTCTACAACTCGGAGCGCTCTCCTCTCACACGGAATCTGTACTTACTTGGCAACCTCCACAAGCAGCGCTCCTCCTGACGTCACCGCAGGGCAGGACTGAGCGGACCAATCAGAGCCCGAGCTGAGGCGCACAGGTAAACAGTTCTGTGATCCTATTGGTCGCCTCTCTCTCTTCCACCAGCACTGCTGTAACTTATGATAACAGGCTTGAGTGAGTTGGTGCCGGTGTGTGCAGCCGAGGTAATGGTTTTAAATGACACCTGCTTGTAATGCTGCAAAAATATCTGACATGGTGTTTTTTTTTTCCCCCAATGCCATTTTAAAGACTTTTAAATAGATAATTCATACGACACCTTCTCACACAAGAAGTACCTCAATCATATATCTCATACTGTATATACTGTATATGTTCTTAATATGCCTGTATATGTTCTTATTATGCCTGTATGTGTTCTTAATATGCCTGTATATGTCCTTAATGTATATGTTCTTAATATGCCTTGTACAAAGTATTTCTTATATATGTGCATTCATACTTCCTGATATGTATATGTTCTTATTAATATGCCCTTGTACAAAGTATTTCCTTTTATAATTGTAATATAACTTATTATTTTTAATGGAGCTTCCCAGCAAAAAGCATTTCACACGATTGTACTTGTATAACCGGCGTGACAGCAAACATCTGGAATCTTGAATAAATATCTTGAATCTTGAACCTTGATAAAGATTATTAGCAGTTGTAAAATTAGCTGTAGCAAGTGTAATGGCATGAGTTTTTTTTTGACAATGATAATGGATTTGCAGTTGTAGGTATAATCATAAAAAAACTCTGGACTACTTCAAGGTTCAAGGTTCTTTATTTGTCATTTGTCAATTCCAGCAATACAGTCATTAGTCTCTGACTAAGCTACTGGAGTTACCCTGCACTATACTCACTTATAACAGTCTCTTCTGCACTATATTCACTTTTTTAATAGTCGTGTATCACAGCTGTTACCCTGCACTATATTCACTTTTAACAGTTTTCTTCATCTCCTTGTATTTTTATATCTGGTATATTTTTTTGTACTTTGTACTTTGCACTACTAACTTTTTTACTGCCAGGTGCGAACCTTCTTGGGTACACTAAATTTGTGCTGTCTCAGCTTGTGGTGGTCTAGTGCTCCATCTAGTGGATAGGCAAGGTAAAATCTATGGCAAGTCTACAAAAAACTTCCTGCCCGAAAGTAGTAGTAGTCAAGACATGAGGGTAAGAAGAAGAAACCTTTATTTGTCATAGTATATACATGAAATTTGACCTCTGCATTTAACCCATTTTAAGTATTTTAGGAGCAGTACCGTGCATCAATTATGGTGCACTTTTAGGCTAAGTAGCCGTTTTGGTCATTTTTATGTGACTAAAACGTTAAAATATTAGTTTTAATATAATACTTTTTATTATTATTATTATTATTATTATTATTATTATTATTATTATTATTATTATTATTATATGATAGCATTTTCTTTTAATAAAGACAATCGTCAGTGTTTATAGTGACCATTTGCTTCTTTTGCTTTTTAAAAAAATCTTTTTTAGTTCCCTTTTTCATGGCAAACGTTACTGGCATGTCATGGCAGAGAGTGCAGGTGTAACTCCTAACTTTAATTAAGGAAGGTTGCATCACATGTAGGCCTACCAGGTCGGCATGATGTGTGCTGGCTAAATGAAAGGGAACATGGTTACAATGATTGATTACAATCAATCAATCATTACTATCTATTTATCTATCTATCCATCCATCCATCCATCCATCTATCTATCTATCTATCTATCTATCTATCTATCTATCTATCTATCTATCTATCTATCTATCTATCTATCTATCTATCTATCTATCTATCTATCTATCTATCTATCCATCCAT